>CM067377.1:156276143-156460114 GCA_034510155.1 Eucriotettix oculatus
AAAAACACTTTTATTCAACTCGATCCACTCGCACCGAATGCACACCGTAAACTGCCCCTCGCTCGCAAACCACACCATAACATCAGCTACAATACAAAGTTCTTGTGGGTAAAGACATGTCTACTAATACATTTGTTAATGTCATTGAAATTATAATAAAACTAAAGTTACAAACAAAATAATGTGGCATTGCTCCTCTTCCAGGAGGACAGCGACCCGCTGTTTGTTTTCAATGCTATTGATGGTTCAGGCGCATGGCTCCCTGCTTGTGTGTGGAGTATCGTGTCCTGGATCACCACCGGCTATGGCAGTCTTGTCGTTCTCGCTGAGCTGTTTTGCTGGGTCGTGGTAGGGTTTCATGCGTGCAACGTGGACGACATCTTTCCGTTTACGCTTTCTGGACGATGGATCGTAGTCTTCGATTTCGTACGTGACATCGGAAAGCTGCCGTGTTATTTGATAGGGCCCAAAGTACCGCCTCAAAAGTTTTTCGGATAGACCAACTTTTCGTATCGGTGTAAAAAACCCATACAAGATCCTTTGGTTTATAAGATACCGCCTTGTGTTTCGCGTTGTATCTTATTTGATCTTTTCCCTGCGCGCGTAAGGTTTGAATCCGCGCCAGTTGCCGAGCTTCCTCCGTCCTGGTTATTAGTTGTTTGACGTAATCCTCCTGCCCATCATCTGTTACTAGTGGGAACAGTGTGTCCAGTGTTGTCTCAACCTCTCGCCCGTGGACAAGGAAAAAACGGAGTGAAGCCAGTGGTATCTTGTTTTGCAGTGTTATATGCAAAAAGTTACAACGGGCAGTATAGTGTCCCAATCATTTTGTTCGAGGTCGACGTACATAGAAAGCATGTCCGCCAAAGTCTTGTTGAATCGTTCTGTTAGGCCATTCGTCTGCGGATGGTAGGCTGTTGTCATCCCTGTGAGTGATATTGCACAGTGCGATTATCTCGCTCACCAACTTGGACCGAAAAACTTGACCTCTATCCGAGATCATAACACGAGGCGCGCCGTGCTTGAGAACGATTTCTTCTACAATAAACTTTGCTATCTCTGCAGCTTCCGCTGTTGGAACGGCTCGGGTTACCGCATAACGCGTATGGTAGTCCGTACATACTATTATCCACTTATTGCCTAAAATCGTCTTCGGAAATCTTCCTAGAAGGTCAATTCCAATTCTGTGGAATGGAGCCACTGCAGGTGGAATCGATATCAGTTGTCCGGGCGGCAGTTGTGGTACACTTTTCCTTCGCTGACATTCCCGGCAATGGCGCACGTAACGCCTTACATCTTTGCAGAGGCCAGACCAGTAGTATCTGCGCCTAATCCTATCTGCAGTCTTAGCGAATCCTAAATGTCCGGACGATGGTGCGTCGTGAAAATATCGTAGAATCTCTACTTTCATATGTGCCGGTATGACGACTAACCAATTCCGTCCCATTGGAATATGATTTCGCTTATACAATGTGCCATCAATTAAGTGGAATCCTTCCTTTCTCAGTTTTCCATTTTCCAGATCTTCGATTATCTTCCGCAGATTCTCGTCACGACGTTGTTCATCGGTGAGATTGGTCAACGCAGCTACAGCGGGACCCATGCAGTCCAAGTCCGTTTGATCATTCAACGGATTCCTTGAAAGGCAGTCAGCATCTTTATGTACACGTCCATTTTTATATACGACTGACACTTCGTACTCTTGCAGTCTGAGCGCCCATCTTGCCAGGCGACCTGATGGGTCCTTGAGGTTAGTCAACCAGCACAGGGAGTGATGGTCAGTTACGACAGTGAATGGTCTCCCAAATAAGTATGGCCGAAATTTATTAATCGCCCAGACAGCAGCGAGACATTCCCTTTCGGTTGTTGAATAATTTCTTTCGGCTTTAGACAGTATTCGAGAGGCGTATGCAATTACTTTTTCAGTGCCATCCAGAATTTGCACCAGCACGGCACCTATTCCGTAACCGCTTGCGTCAGTGTGTAATTCTGTGAGCGCTGTCTCCTCGAATAACCCAAGTACAGGAGCGGACGTCAAAGCTTTCTTCAAAACATTAAAGGATCTTTGTTGGTCTTCGTTCCACAGGAATTTAGTGTCTCCTTTAAGAAGGTCTTGGAGCGGGCGAGCCTTGATGCAAAAGTCCTTTATAAATCTCCTGAAGTACGAACAGAGTCCAAGAAAACTCTTGACGTCACGGGTCTTCCGAGGGGTGGGAAAATTTGTGACTGCTCTAATCTTGTCCGGATCTGGAAGAATCCCGTTACCGTTCACTAAGTGCCCAAGAATCTTTATCTCCGATGCTGCAAAGAGACATTTCTTGGGATTCAATCGAAGGCCTGAATCTTGTAAACACTTCATTACAGTAACTAGGCGGCTTAGGTGGTCCTTGAACGTATGGGAGAATACTATAATATCGTCCATGTAACACAGACACGTCTTCCACTTAAGATGTCGAAGCAAATTATCCATCATACGCTCAAACGTTGCTGGCGCATTGCACAAACCGAATGGCATCATTTTAAACTCATAAAGTCCATCTGGAGTCACGAACGCGGTCTTCTCCCGATCCGCCTCGTCTACCTCGATCTGCCAGTAGCCAGTATGAAGATCCATTGTTGAAAAGTATACTGCTCCGCTTAAGCAATCCAACGTGTCATCAATCCGTGGAAGGGGATATACGTCTTTCTTAGTGATTCGATTTAATCCGCGATAGTCGACGCAAAAACGCCAGTTCCCGTCTTTCTTCTTTACGAGAACTACAGGGGATGACCACGGACTTTCTGAAGGTTGAATAATGCCCTTTTTTAACATCTTGTCAACTTCTTCGTGTATGATCCGTCTCTCTGCTGGTGACATTCTATAAGGTCTGTGGCTAACCGGATGATTATCCCCAGTGTTGATGCGATGTTTTAACCGTAGGTTTTCGGAGAGCTATCGACTCTTTCCCGGATTCGAATACGTTGGAGAATTCTCTTAGTACGTCCTGTATTTGCTTTCGCTGCTCCTGTGTCAAATTGGCTCCAAGAAGCAACTGCGTAGCCTCCTCGTCGGCTTTCCGTCGTACGTCTGTTTGTCGTGTACTTTCCTCGAGGCTACAGAGCTGGCCCTCGTGTATTGTCTCGGCTATTCCAATGCAAATTCCTCTAGGGATTAGCTGCGACTGATTCTTGCCATTAGTGACCCAAATATATCCTTCGCCATCGCAAATGTCTAATATTGACGCCGGTACATACAATTCCCTTCCGAATAGCAGTGTCTTATTACAACTCACGAGCAGGTCACAATTGTCAGCGTTCGTGGCACGGACTCGGATTCGCTGTGCTGATGCAGGCGGAACAAATGTGTCTTCTAGTACGAATATCCGACTCTCGCCTTGTGGTACGTCTGAACATTTTTCACTTGCCTCGTCAAGGTAGAGTACAGCGTCGCCACAGTCTATGACGGCCTGCGACGCCTCGAGGAAGTCCCATCCTAGAATAACATTATGACTGCATTCAGGGATGACTATAAATTGAAATGGTTGAGTCTGGCCGTTAATACTGATTCTAAAAGTACAGGTTCCAAGAGACCGTACCTGACTTCCGTTGGCGGTCTTCAACGTAATTTCTCTATCGTCTTTTATCATGGTCTTCTTGAACTGTCGGCGGTAAGCATCGGCTATTACAGAATAGGAGGCTCCAGAATCTACGAGGGCTCTAGCTGGCTGATCGTCGATGTCGATATTTACGTAATTCCCCGTCATCCTAGCGACTGTCGTCCAAGGAGGATTTTTATCAGCAGCGGCCGCACCTCCGTAGGTGGTCGCCCATCTCAGTTTTCCTGGCTGGATGAACGGCTGGATCGTCTGTATGGTGACGGTGAACGTCCGCGGCGTGCAGGTGATCTGCTTCTTTGTGGGGACGGACTGCGATCGGCGGTTCGGCTGTATTCGTCGTCTTCGTTCTGTCTTCTTGGTTGTTGACGTCTGTCGGCGTAGTAGTCATCAAAGATTTGCCTCCGTTCACGGCAGTAACGTACCACGTGGCCTGGACGCCCACAATGGAAGCACACGGGTGTATTGTCTGTAGTCCTCCAAACATCTGTTCGTCGTCGTGGTGATTCCTTCTGTTGACTCGAGGATTGTCGACGGGATTGCACGATATACGACTGTTACGGATCGTGGCAGCATAACTTATCTGTGGTCTTTCTGCGACGTACGTTGGTTCGGACCTCGAAAGGGGAGCCATGCTTCTTTGTATTTCTTCGTTTATTATTCCCTCAAAATCTAACGGCTGCGGTTCTATATTTTGTGGCATAAACACTTTCTGTATTTCCTCTCTGACGATCTGTCTTATTAGAGTGGCCATATCTTGTCTCTCATCCACCTTCGTCATTGAAGCGACGTTAGGTAAACGTTCATAGCGTCGTGGAGCTATTCTACTCTGTTGTGATAGCTCTATGTGGTGGCACCATTTTATGAACTCCTCTGTTGTTGTAATGTTCAGGATACGAATGGCCTGGTAAATGTTCTCTGCGACGCCCTTCATCAAGTGACCAACTTTCTCTTCTTCGTCCATTGACGAGTTTACTCGATGGCACAGTGCAATGACGTCCTGTACGTAAGACATTGCGCTTTCCGTTGATCCTTGTGCACGCGTCTTCAATTGCTCCTCCGCACGCCTTTTAAGTTTCTGGCTGTCACCGAAAGCTGCTTTTATCCCTTCTTCGAATACGTCCCAGGAACTAAGTCGGTCTTCATTGTTTTCGAACCACTGTTTCGCCGTATCTTCTAAAAAGAAGTACACATTGGCTAAACACACTGTGTCGTCCCAGCGATTGTGTTTGGCGACCCGTTTGTATTCTTTTAGCCATTTGTCTGGATCTTGGCTGGTCTCACCTTTGAATATTGTCGGATTCCTAACTTGATGGCAGGAGGTTAAAGGTGAAACAGCTGTCGTGGTCGCCATCTTTCTAACCCTCGTACGCTGTTTCAAATAAACTCCGTACTCAGGTGGCAAATGTTTAAGGCGACGGCTTCTTCTAATGGGACCCGTGTTGAGGATACCTGGCGTCTCCACCAAACTGTCACGGGTCTCAGTTAATAATCGAACTAGCAGGTTTTTATAAAAACACTTTTATTCAACTCGATCCACTCGCACCGAATGCACACCGTAAACTGCCCCTCGCTCACAACCACACCATAACATCAGCTACAATACAAAGTTCTTGTGGGTAAAGACATGTCTACTAATACATTTGTTAATGTCATTGAAATTATAATAAAACTAAAGTTACAAACAAAATAATAACAAATAATGTGGCAATATTAACACATGATACAAAAATATTAAGAGTCTATATAAAAAATACCTAAGATTTTTGGTTGGTAATGAATCCATTAATGTTGGGTGCGCATTATGTAAATGGTCTGCGTCTTTTAATTTGGGGGTAGGGGGGTAACAGGGTACATGAGAGTGATCCTGAAAGAGGCAACTTCCCTTTAATAGCATAGGAAGGAATGGAAAAGAAGTATGTGAAAGGTAGAGCGAGGTAGCTAAGGGAAGATTAGGACTATAGTTTGAGGTTCCTACCGATGATTCATTTAAAAGTGATGCAGGAAAAATCCTTGATTCTGCAACAGGCAGGTCAGGCTATTAGGCGCAACTCTCACGCCCTTCGGAATGATGGCAGAAGAGTTTGCTGTAGTGTCGCAGCATTACCTTCTCCGTGTCTGCACCAGTTTTAGGTGGCAAGCTGGCCGACTGATACAATGGGGTCAGTGGACAACTCTTCATTTTTGAGTAGATTTATTTATAGGTTTGGAATATATTAATAGAAATTATATGCAACTTATTTATTATTCTCTTCGACCCAAGGATATACACCTCCCAAAACAGATGAGAGTGTCCCGGTACTTGAGAACCTTTAAACTAGAAAGAGAATGAGGCATCCCCGAAGGTAAGCCCTATTATCACTCGTGGAGAAATTCCTGCTAGAAGAGGCTCCCACAGGTATTCTCTCGGCGTGTGTCATAAAGCATGGGGTGACTGGTTACGTCAGAGTGGGAATATTTGTTTGCAAATGTCACTGTAATTACGGGCATAAATTAACAGAATACGCGTATTGCAGTTTCTAGAAATAGTAAAAATGCAATTAATTTCCAGTTGAGGGCGCAACTTTACGTCACTGCTTCACAAAGTTGAATTGCATATATCTCCGTTAGCAAGAGTAGGTATTGAAAAAGACTTTCTAATAACGTCCGTAGATTCATGTGACAGGTAAGCATGAGCATGCCTGTTATATCTCATCAAATTGAATTATTTTCGAATTAAAGGTTACATAATACTAACAAGTTCCGGGTAATAACCTTGCTACGTGTTTTACGAAATAAAAGTAGAATGAAAGTAATGAACCTGCTGTCTTCAATATATACAAAGAGTTCACTGTTATAATTAATAAGTGCAATGATCAATGTGGTATTACGTATAAATTATAATGGAGAAATAACTAATACGCTTGTGAATTGTACATGTTGTAATGAAAAAACGCAGATTTTGGTTATATCGTGGTGCAGTTCGGCCTACAACGAAAGAAGTTTTGTGCACGACAAGCGAGGCCAACAACAATGTCGAATTGGCTGAAAGCGGGTGAACCCCCGATGGGGATCCCGCGCGGGAAACTCCCTCGGGCCGCGTGTAAAAAATGGTGGTGTGTGAAAAAGACCGATGGCGGGGAACCCCGGAATTTTGTGAAGAACCGATGGCGGGGAACCCCGGAATTTTGTGAAGAACCGATGGCGGGGAACCCCGGAATTGTGTGAGAAAACCGATGGCGGGGAACTCCCGGAGCGAGAACTTAAAAGGGAGCCTTTGGGGGGCTCATAAAGCAGATGAGCTGCGGAAAGGACGGACGACGGATCAGAGAGCAGATGAGTTGGGGAGAGGACGGATGACGGATCTGTCAGATGAGTCTGAAAGGCAGATGAGTTTCAGATAATAGCAAATGAGTTGCGGAGAGGACGGATCAGTCAGTGAGGCGAGGAGTTGTGGAGAGACAGGAGAGAGCAAATGATGAGTTGGACCTGGTTCATACTATCTTCATCGGTGTAAAAAAACTTGCCAGACGCCAGAGAGACGCGGAAACATTCGTGAAATTGAATGTTTGTAGGCCCAGTAATTGTGGGTAAGTTCTTAAAAGCTGTGAAACTTGCTCATAGTGCAGATGGAATAAATTTAAATAATTTCTTTTCTATTTTCAGTAACTGCATACTCCACTTCTCGAGAGACCCAAAATCCCCTGAGATATTGTTTCATGTAATCATTGTAAATTGATAAATATAAAATTTTCAAATGGATTAAAATTTGTTCAATTAATAAATTAATGTCGTATCCCCTGAAAAGGATATTACAATGTATTGAAAATATTTGACACCAGATGTCCCAGTTAATGAACGATATACTGAATAATTTTTGGTATATAATTCAGTTTTATAATTATAGCCTTGAAACTTATTTTACACTTGACCTTTATATATGAGACTCCTATTCCTGTCTGCTTCGCGGAATCCATCGCAACGTCTCTTTCTGATTCTTCTATTTCATTATTTATGAGCGCCCACTAGGCTGTCTGTTCTGTACCTCTGTATTCCTTTGTTTCCATAACCTTGCTACGTGTTTTACGATGGCCATTTTATACTATTATTATGTTATATTAAAATTTTATAATCTACGTCCAATATGAACGCTGTAGCCGTTGTCAAACAATATCGTTTTATAGTTAAAGGATTTCGAATAATTAATATAGTACATTGATATCTATTAAGAAAGCAAAGATTAAAAATGTTCGCGGGGAAAGTGCTTCACGGGGAAGACTTATAAAATCATCTTTCATCTAGAATTATACAAAATGCAAGTAGTCTACTAAATAATTATTTCTCTGTTTATTATTTTAAAATATGAAGCTAAAAATATTAATTATTTTCATGAACACACGCTCCGTTTAATAAGTAGCTGGGTGCCGATGTTCGACATTTCATTTATTCTACCGCACTTCGGTATTTAATTCCACAGTTATCTGTCAACACCTGATTAATCATTTTTGACAGTTTACCTTTCCACGCCCCATACTGAATTTAATCATAGCCACCGCGATGACTGAGCAGCTTAAAAAAATGTATAATATAGAGAGGGACACCATCAAATTCATTAACCGTGATAAATATTTGTTCTGATGCAAATATCTACCTAACCCACCCTCAGATGTGGGAGTAGTGTGGAACTCCTACAGACCTTGATTGCTTCTGGGTCGCAAAAGGAACGTGTACAAAATTTAGTCAATATTGCTGTACGTGTTTAGATTTGTATACGCGACATGCATACACAAAATATATACTTATAAGGTGGAGATACTTGAACCATCTATTCGGTCTGTTAACCGTGAAATAATTTGTATATATACATATCTGCACTGCCACTTACAAATATTTTTCATATTTATTAACTACAGCAACTAAAAATTTTCATAACTTATGATTACATATATGTATAATTAAATTTAAGTAATGACTATTTTTCATTGATTTTATCAAACTTGCTTCTGAGAAATCCGTCTCGGGTGCCAGAGACGTATTCCACAAACATTTATTAAGCGACTCAAAACAATATGAATTATTACCAACTAATTAGAAAGTATCATTAATTAAATTAAATGTTAGTTAAATTTTAGTTTCAGGCTAAGTTACAATTTAATTGTCTCGTTTGTTCGGCTACATGAGGGCATAATCTACTTTGCTGCAAGTTATATATGTATTTAGGGTAAGGCCTCTTTTAGCTTGAAAGTGGGAGAAGGAACCTAAATCTTCATATGTTTCACAAAAATCTTGACTGGGCAGAACACTACAATACACCAAATTTTCGTGGCATATGGTATAGAAAACCGTAAGAGTCAAACAAAGTCTTTGAGTAGAAATTGGCCTAATAGGGAGAGGGGAAGAAGCAATCTAAATAAGAAATAGATCGACAGAAACCATCTTTGGATTATGAGCGATAACCATAAAATATTTCATGGAAATCGGGTAAATGGTATAGGAACGCCAAAGGGCAAACCTAAAAACTGTCAAGTATGATTGAACAGACCCGGTATATAAACTCGGAATTGGGCTGTTTACATTACCTTCATTTAAGTAGATAAGTTTTTTTTGCATGGGGAACTGTGGAATCCTGCATGGACACCCGATGGTGGGTCCGCACCCTTCGGGTAGTGTCAGACTCCTACTGACTAAACCACAAACCCGGTTCTTGGCATTGATCCATCCCGGGACCGCGTGAGCATTACATCAGGACGGTGCCACCGTTTATGTGCTAATTGCATATTTACGCTCTATTTACATTTTTACTCTCTATTACATATTTACACACTATTGTTCTACTTATATTCTATTAATATACTTACATTAATTTATGTATAATATAACCAACAATATTCATGTTATTGTCGCCATCGCATCTGTACCTCAGACCTAGATATAGATCTAGAGATAGCTCTTTAATTAAATCTGTCGGAAGAACGATTTAGTTGTTGACTTCGAAGAACAATCTTAATTGCTTCTTCGATTTGAAAGACTAAGAATGAATATTAAATGTGTGATTTTTAAATATCTCTATACAAGTCACATAAAAAACTGACTTTGCGGTAATTTCAAGTATAATATGTTACTATTCATGTAATATTAAATTTTCCAACAAGCAGAACAATAATTTTTAAGAGAAATAGTAATAGTTCGTCTGAAATAAACGCTCTACACTTTATCTGGTCCGTGAAATTTCCAAAATCAAATTAAATTTACGTACTACAAATATCGAGCTTGTGATATGTGTAGAACCATTTAGAATTTGTTTAAAATGCAACGATATGTTGAAGTCCAATCAGCCGTTTGACTCTTTTTTCCGATCTCGTATAGTCGGCGACAAATTTCTCCGAGTCAGTGGACAGGAAAAACAATACCGCAATAAAAATTGTGATGTTGTGATTGGTAAATTGTAGGTGAACCTTGTTTAGGTTTACAGGAATGGTGGGATGTTGAATCGGGCACCTGACATCGACTCGGATTAGCTCAGCGGTAGAGTGGAGGTCCGCGGTAGACATTTTCCCATTCTTCTCTTTCTTCCAAAAATTATATTTTAATCAGTGAATCCAAAATAATTTATTTATAATGTGTACAAGACTCAATATCACTACATAATACGATGCTTTCACGCGCAAATATATGAACATTAAAATGTCTGAGCTGTAACAGTCATTGAAGGGGTAAGAATGAAGGGGAAAATTAGAGTTTATCTTTGGTGACAGGTGGACGTAATGTTATAATGTATTACACTGTGAATAAATATACTTGTTTAATGATGAAACAGATACATTTCATATTGGAGCTGTAAATAATAATTATAATAATAAATACCACTAGACGACTCCGGTATCAGAAGAGTGAGCAAGTCGATGTCAATGTATTCAAATATTAATATCTAATGTGTGGTGACTCATGACCCCTACATTGAACTGGTAAAGCAAAAATAATTTAGTTTTTGTTATTTGCGTACAGCAGGACGAAAAACGAGGGTGGTTTGGTGAGGCCGAGTAGGCGGAAACGTCGCCGTTTACAACATTATTTATTGCCTGGAGTGCATTGTATTCGACACAGTTGGTCCGGGGAGCTGTCCCGAGAAAGAGTGGACGAGAGAGCAGTGGCTGAAGAAGCAACATGCGTAAAAGTTAAATTCGGCATGTTACGAGAAAGAAGATTCATTTGATGGGAGTACGGAAAACAAAAAGATAACATTTGATGGAGATTTAACCTGAAGAAGAGGCGCTAGAGGAGACGTGTCCAGCAAAGGAACATCCGGCAACGGCAAACCAGGAACGACGTCACCAGGCCCTTGTTAACATCTGGTAACGGCATTTTTACCCGGTTTCCACTTAAACCATTCTCGTTGATTCGCGATTGTTTAAATTTCAATTATATCGTTCGTCACCCGCGTTCCCGAGAGAAGCCTTTTAGAAGCTGCATAGATTCTTTTTGCTTTACCGACGGAGCCAATTTGATTATACATTTTACTGGTAAATTTATATTTTTATTAAAACTTAATTTGAGTTATATTTCTTTTGGAAATTTTATAATGTAATATCATCATAATTAAATGGAATAAGTTCAAATTAAATATACTCTGTTTATTATTCAACAATTCCTAGTTATAATAATATTTTTGCGGTGTAAACAAAGACCAAACACCACAAAAGTGTACGAAAGTTCGGGTGCTGTATATTACGTCACAAAAATATTTGATTACTCAGGATCATAAGATAATTGAGTAGAAAGAGTGTTGTTGTAGTATTCTCTATAAAATAGATGACACGTAAATGTATGGCAGCTAAGGATTAACCAGCCCCCAATACTATAGGTTATGAATCCTAGAAAAAAATTAATTAAAAGAGATGAAAGGATAAACTCAGGAAACCTGCATCAGGAAGGTCAGGTTCTTGGGGACTTGACCCACGCCCTTCCGAAAGACGGGAAAGGAGTTCACTTGGGTCGCAGTCTTCCCTTCTCCGTGCTTCGACAAACTTACCACGAAATGTGTAATTTATTTTAAGTTTTCAATTAACGAGATCGTTTCAATTATAAGCGAAGTTTTAACATTTCATTAATACTCGTCCAAAACAAAGTACATCTCTGTATCGTTATATTAATTATGTTTTTATGTACATTGGTGTAGTCATTAATTTCGTGTAGTCGCTATTGCCTTTCTTGTATAATAATACAAAATATGGAACCTCTTTGCGGTTTCAATTATAGATTTTAACTGTACTTTTTTTCCAAAATGATCTCTACGATATAGGGAAGTAATTCCGAGAAATAAAGTTTGTTACTGTATAATATACAAGAGTACTTCAATTCTCAATAATAACTTTATTCATAATAAACTTGTGTTTAGTCATCTTTATACTTCAAAAACATTCATAGTGTGTTAAAATTTTTGAACACTTAATTAGTAAAATAAATCTTTATAACAATAAAGGGGTATTTTTGATTCTTGTCATATTAGTCGTGGGAAACAAGTTTTAAGAAATTTAGTCTTTATAAACAAGAATATTTTGTTTTGACGGTAGATAAATATTAATTGGACGAACAAACGATTTATTTATTTAATTTTTTTTGTCAACCAATGCGAGCTCCAACCCGGTGTCTTTTGATTTCTAGTACAGCATGAAAGCTTATATATATGCACGTATAAATGTAGTGACATTTTTACAGCAGCAAGTATTTGAAAGCTAGGGCGCTGCAGATGTTATTCGTTATTTTATCACAGTGACAACGGCAGAAAAATATAACGAGCTACTACGATCTTTCATAACGTTGCAAGACTATGATATTTTCATGTTACGTGTTGTACGATGAATAAGATGACAAAATAACATTATTTATTTACTGAATAAAATATTATATGGTCTATAGAAATACATTAAGTAATATGGCTATGAAAATTATTGAGTTCTCTATTCGTAAACAAGTGCTTATCTAACCGAGCAAAACAATTAATTGCTAATGGGTTTGTTAATGCTCTCTCACTTACATTGAATTTTTATATTTATGCAACATATGTAACGTGAATAGTTGGGACTGTAAGGAACGTTGACAATACACGCTATAGAACAAGTTCTATATTGCTCAGATATTTTAACTTTTTTTTTCCTGTAGACAATAGTCGTCGACAAGAATGAGAAAAGAAACTAAAAACGTTCCCTCGCTATGAAATTAAAATTTTATTTCGTTCTCAACCTCATTTTATCTTACAAAACCATTTAGTTTTATTTGGTTAATTATCTGCAACGAATATAGATACAGTATGAAGTCATTCTTTCCATCATTCATTTATTGATTGCACACTTACAAAGCTGCCGTCTAGTAAAGGACCCAGTAAAGTACATTAATAATGATAAGTAATTAACTTCGATCGCAGCCAAGACATTATAACTCGGGGGTCTAATAACTCGAGATGCGAACTTTTCCAGAAAACTGTAATATTTATCGCCACTTCATTATTTCATTGGAGATGTAATACGTTTTATTTCATTCGCTTAAATTGACGGATTCTATCTCGAGACCGAACAGTATTTGACATTAATTAATCATAATTTAAAACGTGCGGAACGTAATTATTTATTATTTGAACACATGTATATATTGTATTATGGAGTGAAGCCTGTATCCAGTTGAAACTGGGTTCCTTTATGGATCAGTCAATTTCCAACCTTATTAATTCAAAATTTACAGCATAGGGAATGTGAGGATTCGAACACATTTCGCCTGTTTTACGGTGTCAGTTGCGGCTATTGGCATCGTTAATTATTTGGATCTTTGGTGGTCCCGAGGGATCGCTCTTTTTATGGCTTGCGGTTTTTGCGCTGCAGAGGGATCGCTAACCTTCTGCCCTCAGAGGTTTATTGAATAATTCTGCACCTCTATAACTGTCAATTACTAAAGGCTAATTTTACTATCGCTGCGCTGGTCTAAGCCTGAAAATTGCTGTTAATCGAATTAGGGTGAAATCGAATACTTTATAGCTATATTGGTTAATTAATTAATTGGCTTTTGGATACATTGCTTCGCAAACGAGTTTTTTTTAGTAGCCCTCTTACGAGAAACCACTCCATTGTTTCCCTTATGTGTGTACGTTCGCTATGAAATATTATTCGTCAATTGAGAATAATAAAGGTTTCATTTGATATTTTTACCTTAATTTATGGTTGGTGAATTAAAATTTTTCTAAGAATTGTAAGTAGAGTCAAATCCAAACGATATATCCGTCTGAAAAGTTCATTTTTGGCGTTTTTCACTTTGGCGCCAGATTTGCTGCTCCAAATTCACCAAAGTATATTATCTGCAAAGCTTGTAGACAGTTACGTAGACGTGCGAATTAAAAAATATTAATGCCATACCTACTTTATTCAAATTTCCTTGTAAATAAGAGAAAAAAATACTCGAATTTTTTTTTGGCAATTTTGGGAGCTCATACTGGCCGGGGATATTACTTATGTAATATTTCGGTTATTATTTTTGTAATATACGCATAAGATTAACCATTTTAAGGGTCTATTTTTTATAACTGCCACAATATTAAAGCTCCAAAGTGGCGTTTTTGAGACGACGTTGACTGACGAACGACAGCCTTCTACGAAAAAGCGCATATCTCGACAAGAAAAGAATATTTCGAACTTAAATTTAGCAGATGTCCATCTAAGGTGTCATAGTATAAAATGTAAAATATTCATCAAAATCTAAAATAGTCGCGCAGGGATTGTCCCACTTGGTATGGAATGACTTAGTGTGATTCACAGCGCCCAATGTAAGTAAATGTACGATCGAATTGTCATTTTTCAGTATTAAGTAAATACTAGAACGAAGAAAATATGACATTGTCTATAACAAAATAGTTATTTAGAAATCGTTGTAGGAAAGTTTAATAAATGTTATAGTTCATTCAAATATAATTCTCGGGTTTCAACCCGGGTAAAAGTTTGTACACACAACGTTTCGACGGCAAGCTCCGCCATCGTCATCATCACAGTCTACCTAATGACGATGGCGGAGCTTGTCGCCGAAACGTTGTGTGTACAAACTTTTATCCGGGTTGAAACCCGAGAATTATATTTGAATCAAATTCACCGGGAAAGCCTTCGCTCCTTGTTATAGGTCATGTTTATTCAAAAGTTTTCTATTTGTTGTCAATCACTCGAAGCAGTTAACATGGTTTAGGATGTACTCTACGTACTGATGTATTTTGAAATGGGAAATAAATAATCAATAACGAATGAGATATGCAATTTTGCCGTATTACGGCATGAATAAAGTTGAGGAGTTCCCTCCTGCCTCTGACGTCACGGGCTGGAGAACCGCGAGAGTGCTGCTCCGCGGTAATTAGCGGCGGCCCCGAAAATAGGCTGTGGCCGCAACCTTGCCACCATAATTCCTCAGGATAGCAAACCTTCCTGGTGTAAACCCTAAAGCTAATCTATATGCCAAATCTAGTTTTAAATGTGCACTTCTGAAGCTTTGCATGCATTTACTACAATTAAATAAACCTGTATTAGACAAAATGTAGACAATTAATAGACATAATTAAGTGATAAAATAAATTGCACGAAACGTTTCTGTATTCATTGCTGTTTTCGTCAAGTGTTTCCAAATCGGACGAGTGGCTGAAACGGTACACCGCAACTAACCAGTTCTCGAACTCAAATGAAACTCTGTTGTTAATAGCCAAAATTGCCAGAGCATAGCAATGTAGAGAGAATGACGTAATCTGGGAAGCTGCTAGTGCAACGTAAATTTACATTTGCAGCTTGAAGGTCACATACCAGAGTCGCGTCTTCTTCATTCGGTACTCAGGCCACCGGTTGTAATTTTATTCTTTCTTTCTATGGCATTCTAGCCCGCATTCGGGCCTTTGCCTACCAGGACGACTGCGGACTGTCATACATGAGCACATTCCGAATATGGAGTGACACGTGGTCAGCCTATCGACTCTCCATCAATCTTAACCCCCGTCTCCGTGACCTTGACAACACAAACATCCAAGCCCATGCCAGGATTGGAACCTGGGACATCTGGGTTGTGAGGCAGCAACGATAGCCACTAGACCACAGGAGGTCGGCTGTAATTTTATTTTCTGAAATTAGGCAGGACTGTGTGTGTCAACATTAAACAGATTTTAAGCCATTTTATCTCTACGACTGTTTGTTTGGTCACAGATTCCATCTCTATTACATTGTTACAGTGGATCAATTATAAAGAAGCATCCTTGAGTCTGTTTGTATATTGCACGAGAAGTCACTTTACATTGCTAGTAATCATTTGTTCAGTTATACAAGTATTATAAATAAATACAATGAATTTACAAAATCAGAAATCGAAGATTCTAATACCAGTTTTTCTGGCAAACGGAGAGAACAGACAATTCCGATCTCGCTCTCAGTGCCAAAAACTGCAGTCCAGAGTTATCTTCACCAAACAAGTACCGTGAAGCTACAAGATCATCATTCTTGAGTTTTGTAAATTGGTATTTCATTAAACGGGCAAAAATTAACTAAACGGCGTAAAAGCTACTCTTTTTCTACTCTTAGCGAAGCAGAAACTATCCTTATATCTATTTAACAACCCCTATTAATTAGCGAATGACGCTATAAATGTGGTCGAGTCACATGGCGCATCTGAACTCGTCTGTCAGAAAATTTCGCCCTTGGTATGCAAAATGCACAATTCCTCAAATTACGACCCGTACTCATAAGTTGTACGGGATAGTTCATATATTGAAAAGATTAAAACACCCACCTCCTGTAGCTGCCTCACATCACAGATGTCCTAGATACGAATCCTAGACTTTGATGTTTTTGTTGCTTGAGAAGCCATACTGTGATAACCCAACATGGCTATACCTTCGCCTAGTCATGCACAGAACTGATGTGACTGTAAACAATTATTTTATAAAAAAATGGTACAAGAAAATCTTCTTATATTTAGTTGATTTATAATTCTGCCGTTTTTGTGAAAATTTGAAATGAAAGTGAGTTAAACGGGCCTGAATGTTTAATATTCTCATCAATGTATTACACAACGATCGACTTCTATACCAACTAATAAAATTGAAGTTCTGTCTGTATGTGTGTCTCAAATAGGCTTCAAACCAGCTCGATGGATTACAATGAAAATCTAAAGAATTGAAACAGGAATTTTTACTTAAATTTTCGTTCATGTTTCATTTTAATATCTCGCAGAGTTCATAAGATATTAATGTAAATATTTATAAATTGAATTGCCCCGTGAAAGGTAGCGTGAAAACCAACTGCGAGTTATAATTCGTATTAGGCGTTCCTACACCATTCATCCCACTTCCTGTGTTATTATAAGCGTAACTTTAGCAGCATGAGAGAGAGGGAGGGAGGACGAGTATTCTCACTCCAACTATTGTTGAATCAGGATTCGCGCCGAAATTACCTACTATTGGCAGAGAGCAAACTACCTGAGAAAAAATAAAATTTTTCGGATCGTAGATACGATGTATACGTAAATTGGTTTTATTTCCTCGCGAACGAATAATATTGACCGTGTGTTTATGTTGTTGAAATATTTCGAAATATAATGAGTCAATCAATAAGCGATAGATATTTATTATGCAATATGAAATACATTGAATCATCCGTGGGTGATATTGCGCAATAATGGTTCAGCTGTCTCCTACGTCAGACGTGAACATCAAACGGTAGTGAGAAGTTAGTTATAAAACATTTATCAAATTATTTTATGAGATGGCTACGAATAAATACGAAGGAAGGAAATATATTTTATCATGTATAAAACGGTATCGGACCTAAACAGCAACTAAATTCAATTATTATTGTAATAGAAATTTAATAATGAATAGTACGAAGGTTAGCTTTGTAAATGATTGAGAGAAATATCCTGTAAAAATAATTTGTTGCGTAATAACACCGTTATTTATTTTGAAGAAATTATGCTATTCCCTTTTGTTTAATTTCAGGTAGTCATCAAATAATGTAGGGTTCATTCACAGAAAGTTTGTAAAATCAGTTGGATTACATATTCTTAGTTCACCTAACAAATTTGCATAATACTTGTACAATATATCGAGCCAATCTTATGAAGCAGTAATATTGAACATGTGTTTCGCCCCGTCAATATATTGTGCAATATTATTAACGATAATATGTAACGTCTAGGGACCACTTTAGAGTTTAGGAAAAGGAGCCGTAAAAAAGGAGAAAGGGAGGTTGTTAGGCTAATATTTCGTAGGCAGGAGTCCTGTTGGAGTTGCAAACACCCGCCAAGAGGTTAGGTTAGGAAGCACATGATGTGACGTAAGGTCAAGTGCTTTCGACATTAATTCATTGTTCGATTGTGTTGCAATGAGCTTTTTTGATATAATGTATGGTGGTGACTATCATTATTTGCAAATTAATACATTCGCGAGGTAAAAAGCTGTAGGAATATGTTACTGACGTAGAAATGATGTAACTTGGTTTCGTTAGATTCTTCTTTACTACTGGTTAACAGGATACATGAGGGTGATCCTGAAACAGACAACTCCGCTTCAATAGCTTAAGAAGGTTATTAAAAAGGGGGGAAGTGGAATATAGTCAATGTTTCACTAGGGTCCCCGGGATATAGTTTAAGGATTCTACCCGGTGTTTTACCTAAAGAGATGCAGGGAAAACCATAGAAAACCTGCTTCAGGTAGGTCGGAGATTGGGTACTATTCTGACACCCTTCCCAATGTCGGGAGACGAGTCTGCTGTGGGGACGCAGCATTCCCTTCTGGTGTCTCCACCAGGTTTAGGAGGCAGTTGTCTGACTGATTCAATGGGATCAGCGAACAACTCTTGTCGTATGCCCAAGGTCTTCGACCCCAGTACATACGCCTCCCAAAATAAATAAAGATGCCTCGGCATGTGATTAACTTCGGAAAAAAAAACAGTGTACGAGGCATTCCCGACGGAGTTAGGTGAGCCCCGCAGTCAATCTGGCGAAGGAATTCCTGCGAGAGAAAAGTCAATAATATATTCCAGAAATAATATGAGCTACCAAATGCACAGCGCCGTCAGAGTGAACGTGCTGACATTAAGTTTTAAATGCTTTTAACGAATCAATAAAAAGATTACTGTTTATGCAATTGTTGTGGTTTATTTGGTTTAATCAAATTTATTAAAAATAAAATAACGTTTAACAGGCGGCATTTCGAAGACTCATAATTAAGATAAAATTACCGAACGATCCTGCATACAATATTCCCCTATGTGAATTTTTCCTCAAATTAATTTTCGAAATTTTAAATATATAATAAGTAAAATTAATATCGTGTTAGGAATTTTCGCCAATATGGTTTTATATTTTTAAAATTTTGTTTCTATTACACGTGATGGAAAAGAAATTACAAATGTAGCAAATTACGGGTCGTGGAGTATTAACAACCCTGTAAATTTTGTAGTATTATTAATATCTTTATCCTTCTGAGATTTGTCTTAGAGTGATGTAGCACATAACTTTTAATTCTCACGAGCCGCCACTGTACAACAGTTGTAATATTAAAATTCGTTTTATAAAGCAGTATTTAAAGAAAATATACAATTGAAAATCAAAAGTATTTACTTATTTACTTGGTGAATAGTTTAAGGTTATTATATAGTAAAAATATTGATGGAGAAATAATTGGGAGATACACACAAACAACTCTGTTTGAATGAACCTATTTTCGAGTGAGTGACGTCGCTTTTTTACGTATTTTAACGTGATTTATACTGTATAGGCATTAATTTTTTCCTACTAGTCAGTGATATATCAGTTACTTTCATGCGTTATCGATTGTCTCATTAGAAGTTACAAAATAATTAAAGTATAGTTTTTCACAGGTATTAAACTGCTCAATGTTTCACCTTTCCAATTTTATTTATAAAGCGACAAAAATATAATGAAGTTGGTAATGAAAATTCGTAACTAACTTTGTTATCAAATACTACTATCGGTGATTTTAATAACGTCAGCGAAACGACGAAATACAACCCACATAATTAAAACGAACAAAGTTTTTTATTGTTACTTAAATTCTCTGTATGCATTCAGACTCAGACGTCAAGTTGTAATTCACAATATCAAAACTGACAAAAGTTGCAGCATGTAACATTAATAATATACGCCATCCATTAGGAGCAGAGCCAGATTAGAGAAACTTTCTTACGTTGTTGTGTTCCTGACTTTGTACTTAAATGTGCTTCTTTATTAAAAGCGAAGCCTAATTATTATGTAATTTCTAGGAATATCTTGAAATTAAAAGAACGTCTGCATGAAAAGTAAATTAAAAGAATATGAAGTAAGTCTGCGATTAAGAATGATCAAAACCGTTTAACGTTAAATGGCTGAAACGAGCTGTGATACTATTCCGGGGAGGGAAGTGCAGTGGAACCCGAAGCAAGCTCAATTTCGCTAACAGCTCCTTCACAGACCCTCGGGATTTAAGGCTATCACAAGCATACGGAAAGCGTCAAGTCGGAGACCAGTTGGGGATTTTACAGTTCACGGAAGAAAGGACGCTACACATGTACATATGTTAGCAGTGACGTTTAAACAGTACTGTTTAATAACAATATTAATTAAAAATCCTCAACAGCAACAATTAATTTTCATAGGGATGATTTTAAACTCATGAGATCTGACGAATTCATTTAATTGTATATCAAGCTATGTCACATACAATTTCACCATTACTTTTATTACACAACTGCATATTATTTTTGTTATTAGATACGAAAGGATTCGTTTTGGGTATTGAAAATTAAACAGAGCTAAATTGTTGTAACTAAATTATAAAACGAATAATTCCTTCCATTATCACGTAAATAATATCTTAGCAATATTGATATATATATATATATTTTGTGACGGTTCTCGCTTGCCCGGACCAGATACAAGGGCAGAGCTTTTTAAGTATCGGGGCGTCACAACACGATGGATAAACTAAGTGAGCACAGGAAAAAATATTGAATACCGATGTAAAATAAATAAATAAACATTATTTCCTCTTCACAAATTACAGAAATATGCCTGCTAAATAAACACAAAATAAATAATTGCTCCCGCGTACAACAAATAAAGTTTCTCACTTTCGGTTAAATCGAAGATAAAATTTAGTTTACATTAACTTTTACTTTAACAATGTGGGTTTTGGCCCATTTTATCGTAAGTTAATTGTTCCATTGACTTTACAATAAATCCAACAATAATCTTAAATATTAGAATGTTAGATACCACTTTGGCTACGTGTCCACTTGCACAAACAATATCAACAGACTTTCTTTAACTTATACACGTGTTACCAACCAAAGTCTCTTCAACTTTCCATCTTTCGTAGTCAGTAACACTGAAATAGTACGTACCTCACAATCTAGTGCATATTATGCACGTTCATCCAACATTTATTACGATGGAACCGATCTTTTACCGTTCGATAATTCCCAGGTATAAATAGTTAAGACACCATGCACGTGGTCGCCTCCTTGTTGAATGGCGGACACCAAGGTGAAACGAGCAATATTGGATCACCTCGGCAGATACGGGAAGAAGCAGCCGACGCTGGGTTAAAAGACTGCCTCGTAGCCTGGAACCAAACCTTCGAGAATGCTCCTCGCTGGCCACCACAAACCACCTTGAAACGCTTCAAAATAAGAAACCACTTCTAAAAGAAAATAAAGACAATCCGACAAGACTTTCGCTTGTCTGCTCCCCGAGCTCGGCGTTCGATGCCTCTCGCTCCTCTCCCCATACGATCCACATCCGTCTGCCTTCAATCCTCTCTACTCTCCATCTGTCCAGAAAAGGAAACTTCCTTGTCGATACCCAAGCTTTCTGGATAAGGTCTCAGAAGTCACGGTTGCCAACATCGGTCTACAGATATCGTTGACTCGTCACGTAAAAAGAAATTAATAATAAAAAATACTTTAATTAAATAATAACTTTAAAATACAATGCATTATGCATTATTACCGGCATTGTAAATAACTTGTAAAGACCGGGGTCGTTACAATATATATATTTGCATGTGTGTGTGGTCTTGTGGCTAGCGTCGCTGCCGCACATTCCAAGGGTCCCGGGTTCGAAGCCTGACATAGGGTCGGATGTTTGTGTCGTCATTGTCGCAAAGACCGAGATTAAGACTGCTGAAGAATTGATACGCAGACCACGGGCCACTCCAAATTCGGAATGCGCCATGCAAGATGACAGTTCGCAGTCGACCTGGTAGGCCCACGCCCTCAATTGGCGGTATAACCAAAGAAGAAGAAGAAGTGTATGTTTAATACACTTATCAGTTTATGTATATATCGTATCGACGATCCAAAGAAGTTAATTTTTTCTCAGCCTGCTGCAACAATAGATAGTAAGTGGGATGAATGCGTAATACAACTTTTAACTCGCAGTTCGTTTACACGCCGCGGCAATTCCAATAAATCTTCCCTTAGAATTAAAATTTTTATTTATATTCATATCTTCTTCAATATATCTAAATGAAATATGCACGAATATTTAAATTAAATCTCTTTTTTTTAAATCCTCAAATTTTCATTAAAATTCGTTGAGCCGTTTCGGAGCCTATATCAGACAAACTTACGGATTGACAGACACTTCAATTTTATTTAATGGTACAGATATGAAATATTTTAAGTATGCACTGAATGCTATGTATTATTTTGACTAAGAATGTTTTTACGTTAATATTTTTAATTAGAAACTTTTATGAGTAAAAGTAATCCTAATTGATATCTGCTTAGGAATTTAGTTTAACAATAATGAAATATTATATCAATATTACGTATGTATTATATTAATGATCAGATGTGGAATTATTTAAAGTTTTACAAAATGCTCTCTCTGAAGAAAAATAGGAATTTAAAATACTACGGGTATTTAATTTGGTTATTCTGATTGTTATTCTTGACTATTCTCTTTGTGATAGTCATCAAGTATACCTTTAATACCAGAAAGTCACGTGCTCTGAACGCGTCAGGAATAAACCGCCGACGCTTGTTCATCTTTGATAGAGTCGACGTTCGCTAAAGGTCAACCCTGTTCCAGCTGGCTCTCCAACTCGACCAACCCACAATGCTATTTACACAACTCTCTGAACTCCTATTAAATTAATAATTGTGGCTGACCTCTTAGAAAGAGAATGTATTGGAAATAAGACAAAATTAAAACTTAAAGTAAAGTGTTCTGCCTCCTCCCAGTTAATAAAGTTAAACTCTTAAAAGTACATGAACATACATTAACATGTAGATTATATATGATAATAGAATATTTTGGGTAAAATGAATAACAAAACACAATTTACGTAAAATAATAATAATAATTACATTTTATTTCTAAAATAATGTGCTTGGTTACTAGTTTCGAAGCATATATAATTCCTTAAATATTTATTTGTAATATCGGTTGTCCCCTTAAATATAATTGACCCTACATTATACTTGAAATAATAATATCAAGAAGTGGGGGTTTAATTCCCTTTAAACACGTGGTTGAAATTTGCTTAATAAATATAGCAATCGATTAATTTCATTACGAAGGCTGAATATGTAATATTTAATGCAAAGTAACATTTAAAAATTTTCATATTTAATCTTTTTTGAGGACGAGCACAATAAAAGATTGACAGAAGTAGTTAAAACACTAATTTCAGAAATAGCAGTGCTTCAAGACAAAGCGGAAGACGAAATGAGAAAGATGAAATGGAACATTCATTAAGTACGTAATTATTGAGTACAGGAGGAGGACGTTAAGAAGATGGCATTGAAATGAATATAAGGGGAATATACTATTTAAATATTTAAAATAAAAGTATTATATAAATGTGAAAAATACTTTTACTCTACATTTATCAATTTAAAAATGAATTTTAATTTACAAATGTGGCAATTTTTATGACTAATACTAAATACTTCAAATACTTTTTACATTATTTATAAAGATTATATATCTTAAGTCTTATCATGGAGCAGAATACATACACAAATCCTACGGGAATTGGCAGTACCAGGAAATCGGCAAAAGGGTACAAACAATAACTGTCATTTCTTCTGTGCTTAGCTGAACTTACTACTGGAGGCAGAGATGTTGTTCGGTCCCGCCGCTCGGCTCAACCGATTTTCCACGTTGCTATAAAGAGCACCTCGCTGATTTAGTTTTATCCTTTTTCGCCATGGAATAGAGCAAGCTTTCCGTCCGTTATTCAATTGTCCAAGGCCAGTACAATCTCCATCCCCTTACTGCTTACTGTTTAATGAATTTAACTTGAGATGAATAGGGGAAATATTATTTATTTTAGTGCAATATTAAAATATTAAGAATGAACTTTTAAAATAAGTAACAAAACCATTTACTTTATCCTAAACAAATTTACATCAATATTACAATTTTCTCATATTTAAACTTTAAGCCAGCAATTTTTTCTCATTTAAACACTACATATATGTTTACATAAAAATGATACAAATTAATTTATTAAAATTAGCCATTCTCGATCTCTAAACTGTGATATGGGCCTTCTCATAGAGCAAAATATTTCATGCCAAGCCTACTCGGACCTGGTGGTATAGGGTAATTACCGTGTCATCATAATGAACCTACCTGCGTCCTCCTCGTTGCAATTTCTTCCTAAACCGGGCCGTCTCGATCCAAATCAGAGCCTCAGCTGCTTTCCAGTTTATCCTCATCTCCTCGGATTACCTGTCCGATAATGACGATCATCTGCTATTCTCCACAACCTGCCTCTAATCTTATCCGATCCACCGCTCTCGTCTCCAAAATCTTCCTTGCCTCAACTCCAATCATCAGTCAGAAATCTATGTCAAAAATCTCTCTGCAAGCCTTTTTTAATACCTCTTCTCCACTTCTTTAGTTTATATACCGAAGGTGGTAGGAATGGATATTAACCAATCATATTTATGGTTACTCTGAGAGTAACAGTTTGTAAATCTCCTCGACGGTGGTTTTATTATCATGGCTCAAATACTGTCCCCTTTCTTTTGACTTCGCACCGCAAAAGTCCGAGCAGATGTGTTTGACCGGTACAAACTCCAAAATTTTAGCGTACTAATGCCAAATCACCACTCTCAATGTCCTGAATCCTCAGTTGCCTTTAATGCTTAACCTCAATGTTCACTCTTAATGCCAATTTTTCCTGGGTTTTTAACCCTTTCCGGTCTTCTTGGCCTTTGTCTTATGTCCTGTTGTGACCTGGTGTCCTGCAGTGCGGGACAAGACTTTCCTCATTACCTATTTTTTCTTAGTAAATTCCAAGAATTACAAAATTTCTTCGTCTGCCTGCAGAAATATTCGGCACTAGTTGTTATGTATTATGAAGTGATTTTTCTGTTATATTTACAGCTTTTTTTGGTCTTGAACAATCAGAAAATATGGCATCTAAACGAATGAAATTTCTGCAACTGAACTTATCAATGTCTACATAAAATGAAACAAATAGATATGCAATGGAAAAATTGTCGATTAGAACACTTTTGGAAGAATTATATTTTGATTTATTGAAACGAAACTTAATCTAACGTATTAAAATTTGAAGGGATCGTCCTCTCCCTTTGATGGGAGAGAGACTTGTGGTAAAGTTTTCAGTAGACGAAATGCAGTAAGATTGAAATGATGAAGGATGGAAAGATGAAATAAGTTAGTAAAGGTATCAGGACAGAAAGGAGAGAGGGAACGGGTATAGGGGGGAGGGGCAAAAATGTGAAGAAGGGAAAGAGAGAGACGCAGGGGTTTCTGTCATATGCCGAGTTCCCAAAAGGTGACGAAACTAGAGAAATACTTTTATCACGCCTGCAGACGGGCCAGAAAAGGTTTGCACCTGCGTGGATTCTGTGATGACATTATTACGGATGAGGGCCGTGAATTCTGTCTACGAAACATGATGAGTATTTCATCTAAAAGCAAGTTTAACGAGGATTAAATTAAGATAATTATAAGGGTGCATTCTAAGATACAGTAAGGCTTTGAAATGAGCCATACAAATGTTTTGTCTCTGTTGCATGGCCCGATATCAACTAATTTAAATAATCTCACGGTTAAAAATTTATCTTTAATGTTTTATTGTAATTAACTCACTATTTAATTATTACAAACAGTATTTTTGAAAGACCATGTGTCAATTTAAACTCAAAATATTTTGAGTCACTATTGGCATTGTTCCTAACCTTAAGGATTATGTGACTTCTTCTTCCACAAACTGAAGTACGGTTGGACTGCCGTACTTGTAGCGTCTTTTTAAAACGGAGATTGTGAATCCAAGAGGATGTTAATTAACATCTATGGCCTCGACAGGATTTGAACTGGGATGTTGAGTCCCAAATGATGATGCCGAACATCTATGCCCTAGACGAGATTTGAACGCGTGCTTTTCAATTAGAATAGTGATTCCCAGAGGATGATGATATAAGATACAACACACAACTTCTTTGCCCTTGCCGGGATCGAAGCAATGGGTTCTTGTGTTAAGAGGTTGGGACGCTAACCACTACGCCACATGCGGTCGGTCTTTATATCTGTATTTATATTCAATTAAACCCTTATCATATACTCAGAGTCCTGATTAAATTGAAAATACTGCATGTATGACAATATAATTATTTTCCTCAGCTGGACGATGAAAACAATCTATGTATAATGATTCTATTTTAATTATTTTAAACAGTTTTCATGTTCTGAGACTCTCAAATATCTGAAGAGGTGTGTAATGCTACCCGTTAAACGCACCCCTTTTCTAAATACAGTTGAGCAATAAAATATTAACTACATTGTCATGTGACACAAAGGAATATGTTATCCTTGGAACGATAGATTTTCCACGAATCCTTTCAAGTGGACAATAAATATTGCAAACTCGATCGTTTCTTCAAGGAAAAGAGGGTGACGTCCAATATTTGATGAATTTTTCTGTTTAACAGAATAGACATTGTTAACGGTAACACGGAATTTTCAATATTAAAGTCTTACAAAATTAAAGAGAGAGGCAAATTCATACTAGTAATTTGAGCGGTTTCCATATTTTCCATGTCGGAAATTGCTAATTAAAAGATACAACTTTGATTAAATATGAATGTATACTTCAGGAATGAATTTTTTTGAACTCAGATTTGAGGTTGTTTGTTGTGCTATTCAGTCCTAAGACTGGTCTGATGCAACCCTTCATGCTAACCTTTCTTGCGCAAGCATTTTCATTTCCTCATAACTAGCACAACCCACATCCTCCCTAATCTGCTTAGCGTATTCCCTTTGACTCCCTCTTCTGTTCTTACTCCACACACTTCCTTCTAATGCTAATTTTACAAGACGCTCAATTCTTAAAACGTGGCCCATTAAACTATCCATTCTCTTAGTCAACGTCCTCCATATTGTTCGCTTTTCCCCTAACGAACTGTTTAGAACTTCCTTGTTAGTATTCTATCCACCCATCTGATTTTCTGCATTAGTCTACAGCATCACATTTCAAAGGCTTCTATTCGTTTCTTTTCCCCAACTCCTATCGTCCACGGTTCGCACCCATATAACGCCACGCGACATACAACCACTTTTAGCAACGATTTCCTAATATTCACACTTATATTACCCGTAGGTAAATTCCTCGTTTTCGCGAAAATCTTCCTTGCCTGTGCTATCCTACACTTTATGTCTACTATACTTCTACCTTCCCTAGTTATTACACTTCCCAAGTAACAGAAATCCTTTACTTTCGTCAAAATATCCCTTCCCAATCTAACACCCTTTGTTATTTCACTGTTTCCCAAACTACACTCCATTACCTTATTTTTCCCTCTATTAATCCTCATATTGAACTCTTTCTCCAGGTCTCCGTTCATGTGATTTATTATGGTTTCCAAGTCTTGTTCTGATTCCCGTAATACTACAATATCGTCGGCAAAGCGTAAGGTTTTTATTTCTACTGCTTGCAGTATGATCCCTTTTCCATATTCGGTTTTAACATTCTTCATCGCCTGTTCTATGTATAAGTTAAACAGCATGGACGACAGACTGCATCGTTATCGTACTCCTTTCTTTTCTTGATCTTCTATTCTAAATACTGATGCCTGTCCTCTGAAGAGGTTATGTATAAGCCTCCTTTCTCGATATTTTATTCCAGTGCTCTTCAAAATCGTTAGGAGTGTGTTCCAGTTCACATTATCAAACGCTTTTTCTAAACTTACAAATGCCATAAACGTAGGCCGGTTTTTTTCTTATCCTGTCTTCTAAAAGCAGTCGCAAAATGGAGGTTATAATTTGAAATATTGGTCTACATATTTGTTAAAATCACATGACCTATTCAAGTAGTAAGATCTCTCGTGTACAATAACTAAAATGATTTTACGAGATAAATAATTATAAACAGTACAAACCTAAATAAATTGTAAAATAAATTTTTCAAAATATGTGAAATCATTGGTCTACATTATGCTTAGGTGTAATCGATAAATTCCTGGAGAAAAAGATATTTCAGGCTCATGTCAGGTGCACGTAAATTTCAATAAAATGCAAATGAAATGAGTAATGATCCAAGAAATATTTTATTAAGAGAAAGATACCTCCAATAAAATTTATTGTTTGACACATAGATAATGATGCACATTTTTATGGAATGCGTCTCCTCAGACGAGAATTCCCAGAGATTCTGCTGACAAAGAGAAGACACTATACCAGCATGGGTATGCATATATAAAAGACCTGAAGTCGTCAGGGATTCCAGAACACATTATGTACGTTGGAAAACTCCGTGATACGTTTTCCCTTCCTCGGCGGAAGTTGTGAATAGATTCCGTCTATTTTACATTCAAATTAAATGAAGTCTTTGTCACTATTTGTTTTCACGGGCAAAATAATTATGATTCTTAAAAAATGAATTTACGTCTGTATTTTAAATGTAAAAAGACTTATATTCTGAAATTAATTTCGGGAAATACCAAATGTCTTGGTTTTTAAAAAAGTAAGCTACTGACGTTATGATTATACTTTACGAAGGCGAATTCATTCATAAGCTTCTCAATATAATCCATTTAATAATTTTGAAAGATCTGTCTAAATATGAAATTCTATTCGTCTACTTTAAAAGAGAACTTAATGCGTTATTAATTAAAATTTCAACTTCTCTTTGATCTTTACGTTATTATGGACGTGAGGAACGATTATGAGACAAAATTATCATAAACTCGAGATTTAAAAACGGTTCTTTTTTCCTTTTTAGCAATTTAAGAGTACTGAGATTCGCAGTTAGTACTTTGCGTTTCTCTTTCAGCGATTGAAATGCGATACAGAGTACCTGTGCAGAGAATTCCGACATGCGAAGAAGCTGTAGCACGCGGCAGCATATTGAAATGGAAGGGACAAGAGGCAATTCTTTCTCGCTTCCCGCCAGGGGAGGTCAACAGAAGGCAATATTTCCCCAAGGCTCTCTTAAAGGGCTGCCTCGGGGAACTTCGCTACACGAATAGCGGCAATTATTCCAGCAGTAATTACAAACGTAACTGTGACACAAACGCGCATCAACAATCTGCTGCTAATCCAAACAATTTCTTTAAGTCTATAAGTCGTGATTTAATAACTATTTTTGGGCAGTAAAGCTTATAGCAAAGAAATACAGTACAATACGGGATTAAAAATATAACTTGTATTAATAAGTATAATCAGACTCATTGTCAGTAATTTATATACGAAATGTTACGACGTTTTGTCTCTCATTTGAGACTTCTTCAGGTATTAAAACAATTTACAAATTGATTACATTGAGTAACATGTTATGAATTTTTTAAAATTAAAATACATGGTCTTTACACTTACAAAATTTAGCTGTGCATGGAACCTCACTCCATGACTCCTCCGGCCGAAATGCAAGCAAGTGCTGAAAGGAGTGAAGTTCCGTTACAATTTCAACCCAACAATGGACTTCAACAATAAAAAGACAAGTAGAATTTAAGTTATTGGTATCACTTTTTACGTTGATACAATTAATATTTTTTCTAATGTGTAGCATTTCGCTCATTATTCTCGAGAAATAAATTTGTTCTTCATTCAGAATTTCGACATGTCTGACCATTCCCCTTTCCAAAGGAAAGTAGTGGTCTGTAGTCGAATGAATAGAACTAACAAATTATCTCATGAAAAATATCACATCAATAAAAGTAGAAATTCACAATGCATTAAAGACACTAATAATAAAATTTCTAATTTCATAATATTACCCTATATATCTTGCTTACAACAAAAATTAATTCAAGTATTATTTAGATTATTTTTAAAAGCAATAATAATTAGAATTTTGTTAAAAACTTTATCGATAAAATTAAAACTTTAGATAAGCATAATGTTGTATAAAGATTAATTGTTTGGATTGCCAAGCAACATGTAGGGCAGACAAAAGGATCGTTAAAAATACGCATTTCGGTGCACATGAAGAATAATAAAAGCAGTTCACAAAATCATTCAGTTTCATCTAAGCACATAATAATGAATAACCACCAAATCATGTCAAAATTATGGATGAAGAACAAAACTATTTCTCAAGAATAATGAGCGAAATGCTCCACATTAGGAAAAACATGAATTGTTTCAAAAAATTTTATATGTCCCTTTATTGTTTTAGACCATAGTTGGTTTGAAATTGTAGCGGATCTTCACTCCTTGCAGTACACTGCTTGCATTTCGGCCGGAGGAGGCATGGAGTGAGATTCCATGTACAATTAAATTTTGTAAGTTTAAGAATCATGTACTTTATATAATAAAAAATTCATAACATATTACTCATTGTAATCAATTTGTAAATTCTTTTAGTATATGAAGAAGTCTCAAAAGACTAAACATCGTCACATTTCATCTTTGAGGCTGATTATACTCATTCATATGTTTAATTGTCAGAAAAATTATTTAACTTGTATTAATGTTGTTATTTTTACATAACATTATTTAAATATCAGTTAAAAAGTTTGCACCTCTGAGGCCCTTTTCCATTAGTCTCTTCTCAAAAATAATTTAATTAATTGATTACTGTACCAGTTTGAATAATTCTAGTTACCGGAATTAATGCGCTCTGTTAGTAATGGGTATCTTTTGAGGAATCTGAAAGCCAGCAATGTAGGTGTAGAAAAGCGTTATAGTATTTGAGAGATTCTATTCATTATACGGTGGTAATGGTCTTGCGAGTTCGTGATATCTTTCCTCATTAAATGATTTGATGATGCTGTTTGTTTGGAGCACTGAGCCACGACTTTTATTATTATTATTCATCGCAATTAACATAATGCGCAATACGAGTTCGCTAAACGTATATAATTTTTAGACACTGAAAATATTGTTTATTTTTAAAAGTGCATAAGTAAATATAGACCGGCCCATAAAGATCCAAGTTTGCAAACAGTTTCAAAATATTTTCGTGGTAATGAAATTAATATGAGGGGCATTTATTATTTAAAATAAAGAATTACACACAAATGAAAAATCCGTTTACTTAACATTCATTAATTTACAATTTAATAATAATTGAATGCATTTTAATTTCCAAAGACGTGTTTTATTTTCTGACTAACACTAAATTCTTTATACAATTATTTACAATCATATATCACAAACTAGAGACATGAGAACTATACTGGAATCGTCTTGCGGGCCTTCTCCTAAAACCAGAATTGCACACACAACCCTACGCGCAATTGGAGGTACGATCAGCAAAATATTACACACAGAGTAATTACCATTATTCAAAATCCCTTAACTTTCTTTTTGAACAATGAGCTCCTTGCTCATTTAGTTTTCTTTGCCGTCACGGTCAAGAGCAAGCATTCCGCTCATTATCCTACTGTTCACAGCCAATTGCATACTCCAATCTCTTATTTTCCAACTTATTATTCTATATTATTCCATTCCTAAAGTCCACCATTAATCACTGGTTAGTGTGTAACAGTCAAACACATCTGCTTGGACTTTGGCGGTGCGGAGTCAAAAGAAAGGAGACAGTATTTGAGCCAGGTGGAATAAAACGCAGAAATCACGGTGCGCCTGGGGAGTTCCCCAACGATGGTAGATTTGGTGGCATCGGATGGTGTTTTTTCTCAAAACGTTTTGAAAAAGAGGGGCAAGCTATGATTTCCAGAGAAGAGTAACCATAAATGTTATTGGTTGATATACATCCCTGACACCTTGATGATATGAACTAAATAAGTGGGAAGTAGGTATTAAAAAGGCTTGCAAAGAGATTTTGAGAGATTGGTGAACAGATGATTGGAATTTTGACAAGAGAGATTGTGGAGACGATCAAATGATCGGCATTATCGGCCAGGTAGTCCAAAGAGACCAGGATAAACGGGAATTGTTCCAGAACCAGGAAGAATGGCGGTGGTGGCTCTGATTTGGATCGAGGAAGATCCATTATGACCAGACGGTAATTACTCTTTTAACTTTTGCTGATTTCCTATACTGCCAGGACCAAGTAGATTTTATGTGAAATATTCTGATCTATGAGAAGGCCCATAACATACGACCGAGTTTAGAGATAGGGAATTGTTCGTTTTAAGGAATTTATTTGTATATTTTTTTATGTTAATATATATGTATTGTTAATTAAGAACGAATTGCTGGCTTAAAGGTTGAAAATATCAAAAGTTTAATCTTGAAGTAAATTCTTTTAGGTTAAACCAAATTGTTAGGCCCAGGCTCTAAATGGACTGTAGGACCAAAGAAGAAGAAGAAGAATGATAATATATTTGACTTTTAAAATTCGATATTCAGTCTACCATGACCAACAAAAATTACACGGACGCCGAAAAGGGGTAAGAATTTCTCGGATATTTTTGAAGGAATAATAAATACTAATGACATCAATGACGAATTATCTAAATTCCTCACAGCCATGACTTAAACATTTGACAAAGATATCCACTCCATATTTTACCTAATTACAACTAAATTAAATCTTCAAAATTAATTTCAAAAGCTGAATCTGGAATGAAGCAAAATCTTTTACTCAATTACAAATATTTCAACGATAAAATCTTTTAATAATTGATTATCTTTATTTAGAATTCAAGAAAATCTTTTTTAAATTTCAAATACTTTAATAATTAATTATTAATATAATATATTCGCGACATATTCGTATTTCATATTTGCAACGACACTGTTAGTAATGGGCGTGTCTTTTCCAAAGCAGGAACAAACATTAATCAAAGGACCATATAAAATGCGAGAATAGATTTTTTCGTATGTAATCAGAATCATTAAAATTAATTACTATGTTCTTTCCAGTATCGGGAGGTACATTTATTGTGCCACAATAATTAATTTTTATAATATAATAGTTGTGGATCTTCAATACCATTTCCTTAAACTAAAAAATCTAGAAGCTAATTATACCCACATCCTTAAACGAAAAATCTCACTTAAATAATTTATGGAAATTTTATAAACAGTGAAAATAGCATTTGTTGCACGAACAATTAAAATGGAGTGTCGAAATTGGCGTTGAAGTACGTGGCGATATTGGCTTAACCTTAACATATATGAACAATTAGCGTCCTTTTAAAACAAATACAATAAGAATTAGCACACAACACAATTGCAGCAAATATTTTAGACAAGAATTTATAAATTAATAGACATTTAAAGCAACACTAGTCGAAAAAATACTTAACAAGTTGAAAACGATTCAGCTGAACCTAATATTCATCATTACGAGAACAATATTAATTGTTAGAAATAAAGTTGTACAATATTCTATAAGAGAATAATTCTTACCAGTATAAGAAAGTCTAAAAAACTATTCTGTAATAAGGTACTTATTTACTTGTAATATATTTTTGTTTCTTAAGAAGCTCCTGAAAGTTTATTTTACATAATTAAACTTTGAAATGGTGATTGGGTTTCTTCTTCACATTATTTAATTATTCAAACAGGACCAAAGTGTTGTGTATCTGCCATGTTATTCATTGCAATGCTTACTAAACTATTGTTGTAACAGCGTAGGTATTCATGTATGACGTTAAAAATATTATTTTCCGCAATTTGTAAAAAATTCATATCCTGTATTATCTATATTTTTGTATTATTAATGCATAAAAATTCGTCAATTATACGTAGAAGGTTTGTTTATTTTTATTCTCTCTTACCGGAAGCCTATTTTATAGTTCACAGTTTGAGCAATTTATTAATGTAGGTATTCTGTTTCCTAAATACGACACTTATTTGTTACCTTTTCCATTAAGTAATCTCCTTTGTGAAATTTTCAATAAAATCATATTTTACGAATTTTATATGTATTTAAAATTTGTGGTGGAGTGTCATATTTTCTAAGTTGAAGACTAACGATACTAATAAAGAGCAATCTTATACGTTTGCATCCAACTTTTAGTTGCCAAGATCCAACTAACGTTCATCGTTGTGATATATTTCGAAACGAGAAATCGCAGTTGTCTGTGAATTTCGTTTTCTAAACGGAAATCGTTCAGAAACGCAATCTTACTCCAATTTATTTTCCAACACAGTTAATGCAATGTCCACTCGCTGAAACGTGTTTACGCTGATAAAAGTGGAAAAAGAAACTTTTAATGAATTCGCGATTAATTACAACGGCGAATGACATATTTTGAACTGATACTTAGAGGTAGCTATACATAGAGGGAAATAATTGAGTTCTCAGGTAACACCGTTTGTATAACGTGTAAACGATTCGCCCATATTGTGTTAAATTTCTCTTCGTGTTCTGACATTGTCTGAAATTGATACGGCTGCATTTCCCGAAAGTGGTTAACGTCATTGTTCTCTTAACGGCGGCGCAGTGCAAACAGTTTAACTTCCCCAACAGTTTCATCGTCTCCATAGCGACAGCTTTTCAGAAACATCCGCAAATTTGCAATATGCTTTTATCGTCAACATGAACAGAATAATGCAGGTCACGAAAACTGCTAAAGTAACTTCAGCAATTATCGAAAATATTTGTTTACTTGTAAATACTTCAAAATACAATTAAAAAGCTGGTATTTATTAATAGAGTGCTTCAAAAGCATTTGAATGCGTGCAGATATTTTAGATATTAAAACATGATCCATTTAATTTTTCATCGGTTTGTAATATTAAAAAACATCTGTTGAAAAGAATGTGAAAATAAATAAATTTGGATTGTGGGCATTTAGCGGTGAGTGAAAATGAAGAAATTAATTTTACTGAATACTATTTATTCCTCTCCTTGCACTAATATGCAGGATGTGAAGTCAGTGCGCAAACTTGAAGGGGAAGTAAAAGGGGTTAGTACTAAAAATTTTCCTCTTTGGCATTATTGTCAGAGAAACCTGGGTACTACGTAATTTGAGAAAATAAAATTGAGAAATAGAATTCTAAAAGCGCGCCTACCACCTAACAGTTATCATCAGACAAATAGGAATGGCAAGAATAATAGTCCAAGTAAAATATCTCCGACAATACTAGACCAAACGTTAATAGAAAATGTTGTGCGTATGTGGGACATACCTGGTTGCATTAGCTCAGAACCTCACGTGAAAATGTGGTCTCGTCAGAAAATAAAATCAAGCTTGAGACGCGCTTTTTAAATTTTATTTCTGTTTTCTTTTGTCAAATTACGCAGTGAAAAAGCGTCTTGGATAAAATTTCTTAGAGGAAAACAGAATGTATTGACACACTTTATCTCTCCTTTACGTTTGTGCACTTACTACTGTTAAACCCTATACTGTAAACGTTTCTACCAGACTACAAAACTGGAACAGGATACTGTTGAGGAGGTTTCACTTTTTAATCCATGGCTGCATTCACTCCCCCATTCCACATCACTCTTTCTATTCCTTTCTATTCTATTAAAGGGGAGAGGCCAAAGACATGTAACCAGTCACTGTCATAGGGGGTGACTGTATATGAAGAATGTATTAATAAGAAACATGTATTAATAAGAAACAAGACTATTTTCAGATGAGGGAAATGATTACATTGAGAAATATCGTCTATACAGCTATTTAATGTTTTTGTTAATTACTAACAAACCTTAAATTAATGCACATGTTTTTCTGTAACTGGTAATCGTTCAATGAAAAATCATCATGAACGAAAAGTACTTGCAGAATCGGCTAAATAGTGAGTAAAATCGTGTTTTCAGAAAAATACGAATAGCCGTAATCAAAATATGATTTCTGATACAACTTTTTAGTGATTAATTAAGATGACAAAAAATTTAAATTTCTAGCACTCTCCCTAAAATGACAAAGAACTTAGCGGAGATAGGTACAGATAAATGATAGGGCAGAGGCGTTCGGGGTTAAACGGAAGGAAAGGGGATGCAAGGCCCGCTGATTTTAAATAAGTGAAAGAGAATTTTTATAAAAGAGCATCATTTCTTTAGAAAGTGTTTACAATCTGAAACATTTAAATATGTCAGCTGTGGTGGAAGTGGTTAAATAATTTAATTGTGAAAACTGTATAAATATGAATAATATAAAAGTGCCACATACATCATCTTTTACTCTTGCCGTGGATCAAACCCGGAACCTATGTGTTTTGAGGTTGCGACGCTAGCCACTACACCACAGGAGGTTGACACAATTTAACTATCCCAGAATTAAAGTTGACCTAACAAATGAAACAAATATTTATTATCAGTTAAAATATTGGCTTTCTTCTGTAACTTAACCCTCGCAAAATCGTAGGTAATATCTGTGAGCATTTTTGACGTTTATTGTTTATTAACATTAAATCTTTTTATTGATTGTTCAATCTATATCATAACTAAAGTATTTTGATCCGAGTGTTGTTAGAAATTTATGTATTTTTCTAAGAAATACTGACAATAAAGCATCCCCTTAGAGATCAACCTGTATACGGTTGCTCCTAATAATCAAAAGTGCAATCTACTTCGGTCCTACCGGGCGCTAAATTTTAGCTCAGTGATGGAATGGCGCAATTTTCTCCAGAAAGTCATTATCTCGACTGTGTACGCATATAACAGAAGTGAGCGAGTTGTTAATGTAACGGCTTATCGACATGGAACATTTTTCATTGTAGGTGTAACGCACTCCATCGGCTAATTTCCCAAGGCACTTTACAAAGCAATTTGATAGTGGATAAATGATTCATAGAAGCAATAAGGCACTATTTTGGGAATTGTGGAACCCGACGAGGCTGCGTAAATGAAGAAAAGTTTGAATTCGGCGTAGAATTTACAGTGGTTAAAAATGCGAAGAATTCACAACGTGTTGTATTTGAGTAATATATGGATTTGTAAGTTGTAATAGGATTGAAACTTTTGTTAGTTAACATTGATTACGATCTTCCACGTTACAAGAGAAATATGAGGTATCTGAAATATTAGAAATTCTCCAGAATCTGATTAACTAAATGATCTTTATTAGCGATTAATTTTCAGCCACATAATTGTTCATCATATTTGCCTAAATAAATTATAAATTTCTTTGAATAAATCTGAATTCAGAAATATTTACATTTTTAATTGAGTCAATATGCTGATAAGGTATTCAGCCCTAAGACTGGTCTGATGCTAACCTATCTTGTCATTATATTGTACTTATTTATTTAGTATTATAAAAAGAATATCTTTATATAATATTAAATAATTTATGGAGCCTAGTAATTATAAAATTTGTACACGTATGAATAAAATTGCAAGTTTGTATTTTGTAATTTAATTTTACTTATGTTTTTAACTCGTGGTAAAAAGCGTCGGTATTTTTGAATTTCGGTGCCCGAATATTCAATACCACGAAAAAAATTAATCATAAAATTATTCATTAAGTTGTCACTTTTTTCAGCCCGATGATGTCTCAAAGTAGGAACGAAACATAGTGTTATCATATTGTTCCATTTGCGTCGCCAGTAATTAAACCGTTTCTGATTATTCGGCCATAGTATTTACTAATTTATATTGAAGGACCATTGTATGCCAGAGAAATAGTCTCGTGCTTTGAGAAGTTTTCAGTACCTTGACCAACTTTTTCAAAATCATTTGTTGAGGGTCAGCCAATCAGAGACGCTGTCTGGACTTCACAAATTGGCTCAGAATAAAAAAAAAGACACTCTAACAAGGGAACGGCCCGAACCTGGGGGAAGCAGAAGCCAAACTTTATGGAGACTCAATAGCGACCTTTCAATGTGGCCTGCAAGTAGAAGTAACTGTTTTTCAATATTAAAGACTAAATTGTACTGAGCTGTTTTATATATTCAATAATTATACAACAGATTTTTAATATTAAAGATGAATTATTAAACCACAGGACGTGAACTATATAGAGTCTAGGAATCAGTAGGAACACTGCTTATGTATATTTTATTACTCAAATCGGTTAGTTGCAGGCTTATTGAATGTTTACAAATTTAATTAATGACGTTGTTTTGTCAATATTGATACAGCAGTTAACATTTATAATAGCTTTCCAATTAATTTGGAGTTTAAAATTTAAAAGTATTTCATTTATGACCTTTTAACGAGCATATCCCGATAATTTCCCAACTATGTCATCGTTTCGTCACTTTTATCATTACGCACTACAAATGTTTGAAAATTTAACTTCACAGTAAAAAACGTGTAAATTTGTCATGTAACTATATTTATTTAGTGCTGAGAAGAAGAATTTTAGGACATAAAATTTTCCAGTGTCCATAATTTAACCAAAATTTATTTTAAAATCCGCAGTTTATTTATTACCATATTTAAAAAATAACCTTAACGAAATTTTCAGTGAACTTTAAATTAGCTCAGTAGGTCAATGTTTAGAATTATTGTTATTGTACTTTTAATATCTATAGTGTTTATTTGTTACTTGAACGTTAATTTTTTTCTATTCGCTGTACAAAAATTAATTACAAATCGTGTCACTAATATATAAGTGTAAAATGTCAATAGTATATACGAGTCTCGATTTTTCCCGAAAGAAAACAGCCACGATTCGACTTGACATCAGTCAAACAAACGTAATTTGCGCAATGTATGAATATGATAATTAATCTCTTCTACTACTAATATTTCATGAAATGTGAATTTCTTTCTCATTGCGCAAAACCCTCCGAGACTTTTTCTGTGCGTAAACGAGGGAAAACAGTTAGACGTCAACCATTACTCATCTTCTGTTTGATTTCTAAAAATTTCCTGACTACAAAGAAAAGCAGAGCAGATGTCCCGCTACTGATTAGCAATGTTTCACTCTAAAACGTGTTTCTCAAAGACGACAGGATCTGTGTGGAGATGCAAGGACACGGTCATTACTTTACCATCACACAGCATACCACCTCAAACTCCTAACGTTTAAAATTAAATTAGGAAATAATGTGTTTCTACTACACCATATCAAATTAACGGAAATAAAAACTTCAACGTTAAAATTCAGTCTGATATGATAATTCAACGAACCTTCTTTAATTTATGGAGCTATTGAAATCGTCAAATGCGTTCGGACGTTATTTTAGCGAAAAATTAGATAAATTATCTTTAATATATTTAACAAAGCTATTACCAGACAAATAAAATGCATAACTGTATTTTACAGAAATGATTCGAAGTAACTTTCAGTTAAATAAATAGTTAACGTCTTATATTGTTTAGAATTTAGAAGAAAAACTCAGAACTAAAATAAATTAAAATTATTCGTTATAGATTAGAACATTTTATTAAACTTGTTACATACTCTGATTACTATCGCTGGATAAATGAAAATTTGTTTATTTTTCATTACAATAAATGGAGCTTATCCGCCATAACACTAGGATTCCTGTAAACATACTCAGAATTCCTGAATGATATTGGCAATACATGCTGATTCCAGAAATTTAAACCTAATTTAAATATAGCTGTAAGCCACTGTTAAATCTTTTTTATTTGACTGATAATCAGGCATTTTAATAAGTAAATTATATTATATAACTATCAGTCTTACAATAAATTCTAATATGGAATTAACAATTAATTCAATTCTTGGAATTTAAGAAGACAATATTGGATATTTATTTAAGTAAAGGCAATGTATGTTATGAGCTTTAGACTTAATATTTCGGTCCTCGTTCAAACAATGTGACTTTATACGGTTGTCTCTTATGGGTTCCTATACAATTGATCTGATTTCCGTAAAATTTTGTATTTTAGTGTTGATAACCTCAGAGAGTCTTCATTCGAAGATTTTGGTTTCTTCATTTAAGACAAATAAGAATCCTACCCTAAAGGCATATATAACTTGCGACAGAATACGTGCCCTAACGTAGCCTGTCAAGCGAAATGATTATACCGTTTTATTTAAGAAATGATAATTTCTAATTGCTTTTCGCGAACTACATCGTCGCTGCCGCAGCACGCACGCAGCGGATAAGTCGCATCCGGAGGCGGCGACGTATGTATATGCTTATTTAAGGCAACAATATATTTATTGATTCAATTAAGATACAGAATTGTCTCGGTGCTTCTGATGAAATTCAGTTCTCAAAAAGTAGGGAGCATGAAAAGGTGTATTTTCAAAATTGTGACGCTCTCGCTAATCACGTTTTCACAAAGAGATTCCTGTCGAATTAAATACAATAGCCGGTTAATATAAATTAATTCCCATATAAAACTGGACACTCAACTAGTTATTAATAATGTTAAAGAATATAAATAATGTAACAATACTGTTTCTCATTCATTTTATTTTAAGTTAACTAAGTGAGGAAGTTAAGGAGTTCTGCTACTTGGGAAGCATAATAATTAGGAATGGTAGAAATATAGTGGACCTAAAGAGTAGGGCAGCACAGGAAAGGAAGGCTTTTGAAAAAAAGAATTTACTTATGGCTAATATAAGTATGAATATTAGGAAATCAGAATTAAAAATGCGCGTATGGAGTGTGACGTTATATGGATGCGAAACGTGGACAATAGGTGTTGCAGAAATGATAAAAGAAGCTTGTGAAGTGTGGTGCTATAGAGAAGACTACTGAGAATCAGAATTGTGGATAGAGTAAGGAACCAGGTAGTTTTAAGCAGAATACGGGAAGAGAGAACAATATGGAGGACTTAGACCAGGAAACACGAGGGTCTAGTAAAATAAGTATTAGAGGGAAGTGTGTGAGGTAAGAGCAGAGAGAAACACAATTGATTTAATACGCTAAGCAGATTAGGGAGGATGTGGGATGTGCTAGTTACGAGGAAATGAAAAGGCTTACTCAGAATAGGTTAGCATGGAGGCTTGCAACACGCCAGTCTAAGGATGGTTACTACAATACACACATATACATGAGCACGAGAAGATTTAATGAAATTAAGTACTTTTTATGTCTTATAAAAATGAAAGTTATTCAGTTTCGTAAACGACTTAAATATTTTATTCTTCACTACTTTCTCTAGCCGTTAACTGAACTAATGCGTCTTCTGTAATGATTCTAGAATAAAGAGTTTTATCTTTTAATTTTATTATTTGTTACACAAGGTTTATAAATATTTCAGATTAGTTATTTAACGTAACTTGATTTTGAATATTTGTGAGAATTGAGAGAAGGGAAAATTGTTGTTGTGATGTACGATTAAATTTAATGAGTTTATATGTTGAAGAAACAAAAAATGAGCTTTACTATTAAATAGTTAGGGTTATTATGGCTTTATGCGATGTTAAAGTAAAGATACCGAGCATCGATCCCACTTTCCACTAACGGCGGTTTTCCACTTCAAATTGCAATTTTATCTAATGTCACAAACTCAACCTTTCGTGCAAACTGCTCGATGTCCTACTTCTCTAGATCTAAACTTTCTTCAAATTATAAATTAAGGCAGCGTCGTTTGAGATATGCAGATTTTCCATCGAAGAAAACAATATCATGCTCACGTAGTAAATGGTACAAACTTATAAAAGTTTTAAAAAAAGTTGTACGTACGACAGATCAATTTAAGGAAATGAATTTGCTGCACGCTCCTAATATGTTATTCTGGGGAGCTAAATATGAATATAATTTTAATATTTGAGTCATAAAAATAAATTAAGATACATCTTAAAGATTTTCAAACTAGAAGTTAAAGAACGTCCTCGTGAGGAAGCTGATGGAACGTAACAAAGTTATAATTGCATTAGTTGATAACTTAGATATATATATATATATATATATATAAAATATAAAATTTAATAATGTTTATATTTCCACCTAGCTTTTTATTTTAGAATACCTAGGCAGGAAGTTCTTTTTAAATACTTATATACCATTTAACGCGCAAAACTTGAAAATTGTATTTATTCCTAATATTTATATTATTTCCGGCGGTTCAAATTATTTATAAATAATGGCGATTAGCGTTTAAAATTAGAACGAGTCGGGAAATAAATGTACGCACCTATTAAAAGTAGAGTTAATTTCATCGTCTTTTTTTGGTTAACAGGCTACACGAAGGGTGATCCTGAAACAGGAAACTCCCCTTTAATCGCATAGGAAGGGAATTGAAAAGAGGGGATGCGGAAGGTAGAGCAAGGTAGACAAGGGTTGACTAGGCCCCCGAGCTATAGTTTATGGATCCTACCCGGTGTTTCACCTAAAGAGATGCAGGGACAACCCTAGAAAACCTGAATCAGGTAGTTCCGGTAGGTCCGAATGACGGGAGACGAGTTTGCTGTGGGGTCGCAGCATTCCCTTCTCCATGTCTCCAGCAGTTTCCGGAGGCATAATATTTTTTCCTTAAATATATTATGAATATTTATATAATTAAGTTTCACTTGAGAGAAGACTGTGTAAGTGTATCCTAGTAACGAGCATGCCCGCTTTAAAGTTATTGGGAAATATTTTGTATCATAAATTACAATATTTATTTTTGTTAGTTCAGTGTATTCATCAGGACAAAGAGAATTATAACTTATTATTACCTACTTAATATATTTAAGTACAATATTGAGAAGTGAAGTATGCAGTTCTATATACCAAAATATTGTTTTATTTTTACATAAATAATATCTTTGAGTTATTTAGGCTTTGACTTTGGATGAGGTAATCCCTCTTCATTTATCCAGTTCACAATGAACTATATTAGTGCATGTGCTTTGTATTCTCCGGGAATGTGCAAGACACCCTTGGAAATATTTAATCAAGGCTCAAACTCCTCTCAGAACTCCTAAATCTGGGATAAGTGGATATCGTCCGCATCCGGAGATGATAAACCTTACGCGAGAGCTGATTAGAGGAGCTGCTGATTCACTGAATCACGGAGGTCATGAAGTTTAAATTCGTTTCTACCTTAGGGTCAGCGTTCAGATCAAAATTCCGAGAAACACAAAAACCATACTCCTTAATTTAAAAATAAATTGTAATGAAAAAGGGTCAGGTAATGACAGACAGAGATGAATTTGTCAGATGACGAAGGTGAGAACCTCGCAAATAATAATATTGACATGTCTTACTAAGAAAATGCATAAATACTCAAAATTTACATATTTACTATATTTTTTAAATATCGTTTGGGATAAATTTGTCCGAAATGAACAAAAGCTCCTTGTGAAACTAGCAAACAATTTTTAATGAGTTGTGAAGTAGTTTCGTAGCCGAGTAACCTGCGTTACCCCAGGCATTGTTGTTGGTGATACCAGTGGTACTATCTTGTGGTTGTTAGTAGAAATAATTTAAAAAACTAATATTTACAAACACATTTATTTCTATGTGTGCGTCTGATCGATATGTCTATAGTTTGTGGCCGAAGAGCAACTAATTTTAACGTTGAATGTCAGAATTATACGCGGCGATTTCCTTAACCCCCATACAGATTCGAGTTATTGCCTCGTTCCACTCCGGCTTGCCCGCTCTGAGGCTGAAGTATAACTTGAGTTCCATGTTAAATGTCAGAATTACTTAGCTTCTCTCATAATCCCACATTCCACTCCAATCTCGATTATTTCACAATTATTTTTATTTTCGGCCCTTAAACACCAAATCCTATAGACGTTCCCTTCCCATTCTGGATGGGGTTGAAATTATATGCAAACAACATCGGGACAAACACTACTAATCTCATGCACTCCGAAAAAATTTTCTGCAATTATCGGCCGTTTAATCAAGTTTTAAAAAAGTACTCACACACACTGCAACCGTCCCTAAGGCGGTAGTGCTCATGTCATCCCGTGAGACTGAACCTGGTACATTAGGTCCAAAACGATGACGCCACTATCAACCCACGGGTTAACAGTAAATATTATAGAAGAATGCATACGGCTCCCACGCTTCAATCTTTGACAGTATCATGGTAAATGCATTCAAGCCGCAATAACTTACCCACGGGGCCTCTGCCTTATCCAAGGGCTGGAGGCTTCAATTCCAGACCTGATCAGCCCCCTACTCTTAGGTTTCACATAGCCAGGAATGATAAGACATCTCCGGGGGTTTCTGATCGTACGTCACTGTCATACTTAGTTAAGCCCTTGTGTGAGCCGGGCTGCCAGTAGAGTGACAGATGGTCCAAAGCTCACCCCGATCTACCAGTATTTTTCACTGAAGGCTCTGGTTAGCCACTTTATGAAAATAAAATCCCTCTGATTCACCTCATCGGAAGAGTTCGCACTTTCAGACTAAGAAACGTCTCTTTCGTTTGAGGACGTTTTATCCGTACTAGCAGACCTGTCACTTACTTTTGGGGTCCTCTAGTGTCGAGTGTGATCCCAGGAACTGGCATTAAAGGTTTCACTCCATACAGGGAAGCAACTGGTGTCCGACGTCTGAAACCCCTTGTCGCTTATGTAAGCTATCAGATATCTCATACGGGAAATTTAGTTTCCACACAATCAAGCAGGGAACTACAGTTGGGAAATTTGGTCGTCGAAAACTAGGAATGCCTGATGAATTACATTCTTGACACCTTATCCTGAAGGCTAGACGACTGTCTTGAGTCACTCCGTTACTAGCATCCTGACGCGACGATTCAGACCTTTTACTGTCTGTCTCCATACTTATATAGGATATGTAGTCCTCTGTGAGCCAACCACAGCAACCAGCCTGGTCCGCCCCTACTCTTCGGTTTCACACACCCAGGTCAATTATTTAAGCCAACCTGCCAAGACCCGACACCAGTGTACCTGAGAACTACACGCTGCTCCCCTGATTTGCGTGACCTTTCAATTAACTCCGAAGGACTTGAACAGGGACACCCACGTGAAGTTAAGGTTTCCGGTTTGAAGATGATAGGCTATGTATTTGCATCAATTCAGTTCCCATGGTAGGTGTATGAGGAAGTAATAATAACTGATGGATTGATGGAATTAATCAGATTAAGACTTATTGTTATTTCCATTAATTTTCCGTTAAGAAAATAGGATGCGTCATACATTACATCAAGTAAAAATTAATTATATTAACAGAATTAACTACAAAATATCAATAAATTCATCACTAGAATAAACAAGATGTAGTATGAAATTATTGAAAACACGACCGCACAATAGAAATCACAAAATAAACGCTTGGACAATCGAGATTTCACTTCTTAGTGCTGCACGGCGAAGAATCTGACTTTTCGTAGTAGCTCCAGGCAATAAATGAAACAAACAAGCAAAAGAGTATATATAGCTAGTTATAAGTTATGTAATGGGTCACTTTACAAAGCAACACTTTTGCAGGACACTTATTTCGACTATTAGGCAAACGATCTAGAAATTCTTGTCTAGAGTAAACATGCCATTTAATAGAATAATTTGACATTTATTCAGGAAAATTTTGCAATTATGATTTTTATTAACCTCTGGAGGAAGGCTGATATATGAAATTATCCCGGTATGATGAATACTTTTCCGGTAAAGAGCAAGGAGATGCTTGTTCGAAATTAGAACTGAAAGATTTCTAGTCTCGTATTCATGAAATTTGCCTTTCGTTTGAAACAAATGAATGCTCCGCTACAGACGATACAACAAAGTTCGCGATGAGCCGCAGTGCAGCCGACCGACTGTCATCAAAGGTGGAAACTTTCATTAACGGTGGCATGCAAGTATAATAACTGGTTTCCCCGTTACGACTAATGACTGAGGTGACTGAGGAGAAGAATTTTTAGGTGTAAGGTGGTGATTGATAATAAAATCTCCGGAAAAGAATGTTCTGTTATTTGTAAAATAAAACTCGGTACTTCCTTAAAAAACAGGTCCACTTATGTTGACAGATTGATGTCGGTTTATTGTATACATGAAATTTACGTGAAACTTACATGAGACGGAGAAATAATTCTTAATTAAATGTTTTCCTGAAATAGATACAAGCAATCTTTTAGTTTATAAACCGCGATCTATGCTTATGGTCCTTGTTCTCGGAGACAATTTTGATGAGGATTTCACATAGATTTCGTGCAATTAAAAAGAGTTTGTTCTTGATATGATATAAAACATCATAACTGTGCAAAGTCAAGCACATGAAACATTCAACGTTAAATAAACCATACTGTGAATAATTAATTGGCTATTATATATAAGAGAGAGAGAGGGGGAGCTGGGAGGGGGATGCAGAAAATCGTGTGAAATCTCATCCTCTGATTTATATTCACTTATGGCTACTGACTATAATATAAAATTCTGTGAAACTTAAACATAGTAGTGGATAACAAATTTTAGTTTATGAGTGTTAAGTCATAAATTTATGAGCTTAGCGAGGAATCGCGCTAAATCGATCTTGCAACGCACGTTATAAATTTATGTTAGTCCACCTCAAAACGTCATCCAACTTTAAAATGGAAATATTTAGAATACTTAAGAAGTAAGAAATATTTTCCGCGTCAGTCCAAGAAACACCACTATTCGTTACTTGCAATAATCGTCTCCAACCACGCCATTTCTAAGATCGGAATCTTGTTGTAATATTCGCGTAAAAATATATAGCTTCGTAGTTGAAATGCCGCTGTGTTTCATTCAGATGGTTTCCATAAGAATAATTTATTTTTCATCTCGGCGTCCAGCTGCAAATTCACAGTGACACTTAGCCAATACTTTCCCGGCTCCGGCACAGATGAGAAATTTAACTGCGCTTCTGATGGGTGTTCTTGTCACTTTGTATTAACAAGCACTCATAACATTAAATATTGTGTTCACTTTTGGTTTCAGCTTGATAGCTGATAAGTTGTATTTTCAAGATCAATTATCGTATTATTATCTGTAGAATAAAAGTAGGAAGTGAAAATTAAATCATCGAGAGGTTTTCTCACTGTAACCCAAAGACTTTGAAAATTCTCAAAAGACAAGTATTATTTATTATAAATTATTTGATTGCTGCATTACTGTTATCTATTCAATTAACCTTAAACAATTATTGCACTTGGTCCCTTACCGGTTTTTAATTGATAAAATTCCGATTTATTCTTATTTTATATCGGTATCACCGAACTAAGGGTTGAACTGGGGTCAAGAGCGCTGGTACAAATTATTTTTAACAGCGATCTTGACCCCAGTTTAACCCTTAGTTATAAAGCAATTGTAAAATCTTTCGCGTTCAACGCATTACAAGGTGCGTACGTAATTAGCAAGAACGTCCCACACTAGGTTAGAATAATACGAAAGTACATTTTCATCCTCATAATAATATTTACCTTTACCTGTGCCCTTTGTGATTGTAATGGAAACAAAATTAAATAAAATTCATATATTTATAATTATATTAAGAGGTGCCACGAATAATCATTCTATTGATAACTGAAAACGTTCAGACTTAGGCACTGTTCGTTTCGTGATTGAATTTATACAAGTATTTTATTTGCGTGATTTGACTGAAGAAATAAATTTAAGAATCCCACACACTGCACCAATTTATCGAAAAATACATATAATTTGGAGAGAATTGTTTTTATTATGTTAATAAGGTGTCTTATGTTAAATGCAACTACTCGATTCGTCAAAATAATTTATCTCCCAAAATAGTACATCAACCAAATACATTAATGCATCACGAAGTTGAACTTTATGCTTGTGTGATGTAATTAAAATTCAACAGACAAACCTTAAAAAACAGATTAAAACAATTAAAAGAAATTTAGATAGGCCGATGTTTTGAGGCGAGCAAAGCATCATTCTCATATGGATCTTAACGGGAAACTGACAATATTTGAAACAGGAGAACATCAAAGATAAACCTGTAAAGGACAATAGAACTCAATTAACACGTCGTAAAGCTCACTAAGTTATCTGCATGCACAGTTTCAGGATGAATTTAATTTGTAACATATCTGAAATGATTGGTGATCGGATTATGTTTACAGCTATAAAGTTTAAAATAGCCGTACGTTCTTTAATTATTATTTTCAATTTTCTTTTTGTTAGGATGACATAACTTCAATTACAATCAGAATAGACAATTTTATAATCATTGGTATTTGGCAATTTATTTGTAGGATCTTCATGTACTTAATAATGTCAGACAAAGAAGATTTTGACTTACTAATTATAGAAGTATTTTTATTTTTAAGCAACCAAGTTAGTTCATTTTATATTACGCCACAGAAAAGCAAAACAACTAAACTAATAAAATTACGATTGTTGTAACGTGTATTAGATTTAGAAGACAATCTAGAATACATATGCTTAAAAGTGCATTCTATACGTTCTAGGAAACCTTTAAAAATTCAGAATTTGTTTGATCATAAATATGGGTATCTAGGAAGTTTATAGTTTCCACAAAAAAAATAAGTTTTATTGGCCAAACAAACAAATTTAGAATATTGTAATTAAAACTATTTTTATGTATACATATCTATGACCGAAGATTGTATTAGTTTCACACATGTTATCGATTTTGAAAACACTTATATTTTAGACAGGGAAGCACATTTTCGTAAAAAATAATTTCTCAGAAATAAAAATCATTCAGAAACTGTTAATATTAAGCCTGACAGATAATCCTAGTAAACTTTACGACGTGCTATTTTAGTTCTTTCGTCCTTTAAGGCTTTATCTTTGGTGTTCTCCTGTTTTAAATATAGTCAGTTTCTCTTTAAGAGACATATGAGAAAGATTCTAAGCCCGTATCGAAACGTAGGGCTATCTAAATTTCTTAACTTGTTCACTTAGATTTGAAGGGTGTGTATTAAATAAGGCTATTATTATGTACCACAGTAGTTAATTTTTTACAATAAATAAAATTATTTGAAATAATTTCCATGTTAAGTTCAAACCGTGACTACGTTTTCTTCCAGTGCGAAAATTTCTCAATGGATAGAGATTTAAAACGATAACGTGCTTTCAGTTAACATTTAGAGGAATCCTTTAGCGTTTATCGGTGCATTGGGGCTTGATTACAAAACTACTCGCCACCTTCGGGGACCTTAAATTTTGTATGTCGCTATCTTAATCCAGGGAATATTAATAGAACGCAATGTACTAACTAGATCAATACTCAGTATCTAGAAAAATAACTAAAGTAATTGTGAAAGGAATCTTGAAAATAAATTGGTTATGTTTGTGCATATTTTTATATTTTATACAGAATTTTACTCGCTTATACACAAATAAAAAAACTCTTCATTGTAAGGAATATTTATTATAAATTACTACGAAACAATTTATTGTTGTCATTTTTCAACTAAAATCACAGCATTAGATGAATCGAGAAAATTTGAGAACTTATTTGTTACAGTTATAACTGAAATTATGATGAAACGAGTAGTGGAATAATAAGGAACTTTGCAACGATAATTTTAATTCGTTTTTCACGTTAGTATTGGGTAGACTTAAAAGAAAATGCTATTATCAAGTTTTGGTGAATTATTTTTGCCAAGTCGAAGACTACTATTAGATTATTATAATTGTGTTATTTTATAAATATGATTTGAGTATGACGTCAGCTATATGTAAATAATATGAAAGGATAAGCGCATAAATAGGGACTAAAACAAATAACTGAAAGTATTACGTTACGTTCGAATTTTATGAAGGCCTATAACACTCAGTTTATAAAGCTACGTTGAAATAGAAACGTAACGTAACATTGTTACTCAGTTGTATAAATTCCTCTCGGGTTTCCAACCGGGTCAAAGAGATTATCAGTGACGTTGTTACTCAGTTATTTAATTTTTTGTCTTCTGCATTTATGTCCAACTTTTATACTAATTTAATTAAAAAATTTGGACTTATTACTATCTTATTATTTTAGGTATCCATGATCATAAAAATTTATAAAATATGTAACTTTCATTTCTTTTTTAAATTTACAGTTTTTTTCAAACCGTACACTAGCAATGTCAAAAGTATTGGAATTTTGTAATAATAAATCGACTCGACCTGGTAAGCTAATTCAGTTTATTAAGGTGTCGAGATTCGTCTGGACCACGCCTACTGCGTATTAGCTGGCTAATGGATGGGCTTGATGCACGTAACAAGCTTCACCGGAAATGGCTTCGTGCTGAAACATTTTCAGCCAACAACAATAAACCAATCGTTCATTTTGTGATGTTGGAGAAGATTGAAGCTATATCTCTATGATAAGCCGACTGTGTTACACACTGTATTACAATGAATGCTGTAGACTATTTTTAGACAAACAAGTGAATGCTGCTTTGATTATAAAATTTTAATCCTTTGAATTCGTGCGAAAACTTAAGTAAAAAAAATTGTCGACATAAATTCATTAAACTTTAATTCTCAATATGCTTACATAATTGAAGTAAAGTTAATATTTTTACAAGAACCGCTGCGACGAATATTGAGTTAACAATATTGAAATCTCAATAGATTGTATTACTTATTAAGTAAGTAAATTTTATAATTGTTATGACTGTACCTCGATTAATGTAGGCGAAAAATTACGGCCAAAAAAGGTCAGAATTAAAATTATTTATTTATTAAATTATAACGCGACGTTACGTTCCTTTGTTTGGAACCTCCTCAGTTAAGAAAAAATCTAAAAAAGATAATTATATTGAAGTAAATGAAATGGAATAAAATATGCCTATATATAAAATACATTAGATGCACTTACACAAAAAATAATGCAAAAAGTTGTTATAATCACAGATAGCACACAGACATAAGTGCATATCCTATTTTTATTACATTAAAAATTTAATATATTTTTATGAAGTTTTGAAGGAATTTTGAAATGATATAATTTAGATAATTTTTCAATTATTAATTTTTATATACTCAAAGAGTTTCCTACAATTGTGAAAAGGTTGTACAGAAGAAACGTCGAGTATCAGAACTAATTGGGATCATCTATAGTTCGTATATTCGATTGTTAGAATATACAAATATATAAAATTTTGAGATAGCTGTAAGGTAACTATTAAAATGCGTTAAAATGCAGTTTATTAATTAATAGAGTGCGCAGTGTACGTTAATTATTGAATAACTCGCTGATTATTCCGTTAGTTCTGTAGCGATCAAATTTCTAAGTCCTCATAGTTGAAGTATCTAAATTGGGCAAAACTCACATTGTCGTTCATGCTACATCATCGTTAATTCTAATGTAACAAATGCTTCTTCCATGGACCCTTATTTTCGTCCCCCTCAACTTCGTATTCTTCGGTCTTACTTCCGGCATTACACCTTTTCCGCATGAATGCTTTTATTTTATCTTCATATAAATTTAGAAAATCTGGTTCAGTAACACTTTCTACCATTTCTTCTTTATCGCCATCTTGAAATCCTACTATTGATTGAATTAAGTTTTGTAATTTCATTAGTGTGCTACTTTTGTTTTTTCTGAATCTTTCTTGTAGGTTTCTTCAACTGACCACAGTTTATTCCAGGTATTTTTTAAGTTTTCAACTGTCATCAATTTGATATTTCCTAACAATAAACATACCTAAAAGAGCCGTAAAACGTACTTCTTATATTGTTAAGCAAAGATATTGAAATCCAACATTGCAATAACAAATAGTTTCCCTTGCAGTTCGAATTAGCCAAACCCATATGTTCTAAATCAATAATGTCGTTAGTGTTTATACTTTGACTATTAGGAACCTTAGTGCACATTAGAAAAAATGATACCATATAGTGTATTAAGAAGGCAATGTCTTTAAAGTTAAAGTGGAGACACTATTAGTTAGGATTTTAAATTTAATATTCGAGACGTGCAACGAATAAAATTGTTTGTGATCGGTTGGTCAACACTCAACTTTATTAATATAATAAATACCATACAGCGTCTGCAATAGCTGTTGTTCGCTTTGTTTTCGTTTTTACCTACTTGATTAACTATTTCTTCATTTTCAATATGATAAATATTATTGACGATCTCTTTTTTCTGTTTATGAATGGTTAAAAAAATTACGGTACGGACTTTTCTGACCTCTGTAGAAAAACGATATGTCAGTTTGAAATACACAACATAGACTGATATTTACATAAAAGATATATTAACTCTAAAATATTAAATGCTCAATTTGAAACGGATGCAGATGCCTCAGTGATTTTTATGCAAGTCAAGCGGAATTCTTAATTACTTATTTTTGAATGTAAAATCAGTAAATTCAATTTAGCAACGGGCGGAGGCCGGTGCTGCTGAATTATGGCAGTATGCAGATTGAATAATTTACTTTCATTCCTTATTTCAAGGCTACCAACGTACTTCACCAATTTTACTACCAATAAAAAGATTAATTTAAATATTTCCCTGAATTCGTGCATCCAATTATGACATCTATTTGTATCAGAAATTCCACAATTAATCATTTATGCGTCTTAGGACAATATGATGGGTTATTTCAATATACAAACTTATTGAAAATTTAATGGAAAGGCTGCCATGGCTTTATTTTTCGAGTAATGAGTATATATTTACTGAGTGCATTTCAAACGCGAAGTGACAAAGTTGTTGAAGGGAACATTTCAGTCGAGATCTGGCTCAGGTCGATGTAAAATAAAGTAGCAACTCTTGACTCTTGGTAATTGCGTCGTAATTGAGGAGAGCTTGGGTTATCAGAATCTTTCCGACTGTCACTAATTACAGTTTCTCTTTTACAAATATCTGTCTTCTTTAATAAATTCACCAAAAAACCTAAACTTAAAGTATTGTGAAGTACAGGAGAATATTCTATTTAAAGCGATAGAAGACAAGACTAGCATCATTTCCTCGCAGCTCAAAGGTCCAGGGCTCGATTCCTGGCAAGGACCTGGATGAAGTGCATTTAGTTATAAACGTCACCTGAAGGGGTTCGTAAATACAGAATGACTAAATAAACATTTAACTCATAATGTTTTGAATTTCTTATCACATAGGGGAAGTCGGGGCGGAACAGGATAGCGGAGAGTGGTGGAGTTTAGTAAATAGAGGTGAAACATTTTAATTGGTCAAGGAAGAAGTCCTGGCAGCTGACTTGACCAAGATCTGACTGAGCCTTGTGAATGGACTCTTGTTTTGTTGTGACTTCATAATTTTGCAGCATTTCGACAGAAGGTAATTCACAAAACTTATGTGTTTTAACTCTTTAATGGTATATATTCGTAAACAAGATATGCGTAGCTGCATATGTTACGTATCAGGTTTAAATCTATTTGTTTTAAGGCTGGAGAAAAAACCTTAGGCTAGTGAGACACTTGAGCGGGTTTCGAGTGCGGGTAGACCGCTGTGGGTCAGAAAAATCATTAATTTAAATGAGAGATGCCACAGTTGGACGGATGCGGGGTGAATGCGTTTTCCTGTCCTGCAGTATCCGTATCATGCTGCGGGAAATCGCAACACGTTCGGTGATAATTAGATGGGGGAAGGAGTTACAGGAGGAATATTATCCATTTTATAGTATTAATCAAGTAATATACTAGCATCATTAGTAAATTAAACATGTTGATTTCAAAATTATAATCTGATAATGCTGATTTATTAATTTCAACATGGGTTATTTCAAAATTTGGAGTATTTATTAAATCTATATAATTTTTTTCAAGACTTAAGACCTGATTAAAACATAAATTAATACAAAAACGTATCTTTTAAAAAGAATTGAAAAACAAAGTTGAAAGTCACATTCAAGTATCTGTCAGAGGGGTCAATCTATGCCAGGTGACCCAGAAAAAAAAAGAAAAGAGGCTTTAAAAATTCACAGGCAATGGGGATTTGATAATAGTTACTTACATTAAAATTGAAGGTAATCTGGAAAGTATTGCCAAATCTGAAGGAATCAGGTGGAAAAGTATGAATTTCACTGTGCAGATGCTGTCAATGAACCCTGGACATTGAATTTCTCTGTATAAACGATTACAAAAACGTGTCTTGAAATGCAGGTAAAAAGTTCGAAAAAATACCAGAAAATTGTTACAGCAGTCTCCAATCTGTAGTTTCAGTCGAAATGATTCAGATATAAATGCAAATGATCGTCAGTAAGAATTTCGTGATTTTTGTTGAATTATTTGGAGGTTATTTGTAAAACAATTCTTAATTGCGTTATATCTGAATACTGCTGTAGCTCTGAGAATTTTATTAAGTTCTTTTCTTTTCTATCTTTTTGGGTTACATGAGGGTGATCTTGAAACAGGCAACTCCCCTTAAATAGCATAGGAATGGAATTGAAAGGGAGGGGGGATTGGAAGATAGGGTAAGGTAGCGAAGGGTTATATCTCTTTTTCTAAAATAAAAATTAACAAACAGCTCCTGAGAAATTCAAGAATCCCATCAAATCTTGGACAAGTCATTATTTATTGCCCTATTATAATGCCTGCCACGTCGTTGATGTAATTTTTTAAAACGTTTTATGTTTTCAATATGTAAGTTGTACTTTTATATTTGTGTATTTTATAAATCACAAACGAAATTCGTTTGGAAGGACTTGCATCATATTTAGAGTATCTATCGAATCTAAATCTACCTTACTTGATCTTTTGGAAAGCGTATCTTTGAATAAATATTATCAATTTACAGCGAGATTTCCTGAAATACTGTAATTTGGGGATAGTGCTTTAGTAATACAAGAAGAAATCAATATAACCTTCAATATAATTTAATTTCATTGTTTATCAAACACTCGCAAACTAGTTCAGGTTTTGGAAAACTTAAATATGAAAGACAGTTGCTTCATAGTCAATGTATTACTAAAAGTAATAACCATAGTGCTCGTATATTGTAACTGGCCACAGACTACGAAAATGTCGTTGGGAAAGTGAAATTTTCTCCCTCTGCAGAATGTGCGCTATACCGCTGACACAGGGGTAATGGAGGTTAAAACGCACGCGATGTCATATCTAAGCTGCAATCTGCTTGTTCTATATTCGAACTTCGTGCGTGGCTTTTATTTCGCCTGCACTAAGAAGCTTAAGTATACCACACATTGGATAACACGAACGTGTCAACGTACCCATTTTAAGTAACCTTTCGGGACTCAAAACCGTGAACACGTAAATTTATCTCACTGCTTAATTTTTACATCAACAAATAAACTATAAGATGAACGGATATAATAAATCTATTACATGCTAAGTAGGAAATAAATTTATCTCACTGCTTAATTTTTACATCAACAAATAAACTATAAGATGAATGGATATAATAAATCTATTACATGCTAAGTAGGAAATAAACTCCAGTGAATAAATATAACCTGAATGTTATTCTAGATTCTCTGTAAGAACTATAATAACAAAGACACCATTCATTTTTGTAAATAAGCTAAATAGATTTTTCATTTATCTACTACATAAAGAAATTAAATTCTATTAACTTTCACTTATTACGAACTGTATTTCTATTCCAAGCCCGTTTAATACAAGGGGGCTTTGCTGATGTATGTACGAAACACATCAGATATTCAAAATAAAAAGTTGGCTGTATAATTTTCTGTTCTGTCCGCCAATCGCACGAAACTCCGTAACATATTCTTATGTCAGCGCAGTTTTTGGTAGTCATAATTAAATCATAAATTTTCTGAACAGATAAGTTATGTTGATCATTGATTTATAACTTACTTCAGTCTAAAATTTTTTACTAGTGTCTCTATGAATAAACTTACAATTAAGAAAAAACTCTCAAACAACGTGGATTCCTTGAATTATTGGAACCTTAATTTAAATCCAGAGAGACCACAAACATGCACCCATAGTGAAAGCTTTTTTATATAACAAATGGGCTACAGGAGGGTTATTTATGTATAACGACATAGGAAGTGAAAATAAGATAGCTAAGGGTTTAATGGGAATCCATCATTACACTTAAAGAATTATATCCCGCGTTCGTCTAAGTGTGTTGAAGGACGTACATTAGGCTCTCGGTACTTGTCCCACACCCTCACGATGAAGGAAGGTGGGGTCCGTTGAGTAGCTGCAGGATTCCAGTCTCCAAACTCAACAAGTTAGGAAAGTAGATAAAAACTGTAATTACTACTGTCGGTAAGACGAAGATGTAATATAAGGGTCAAGTAGTAAACAACCCTGCACCCAATCCTCGTCTAGCTGTGTAGCAATGTAATCGTCACCAGTTTATGTAACTGGACAGTTTAGCAACTTATCGGGACTTCTTAAGTCGATTATTTTTGTGGCACTATAGGTCAAATATTAATTTCCAAATGTACATTATTTGACTAAAGTTAAGTTACTTAACCACTCCATAATCCCGGAAAAGACACGAATCTCGGTTTATTTCGTGATAATGACTTGCAACCCTTATACCCCTATCTAAGTTGTTGCCGAATGTCAGAATTAAGCTCAGTGGTTCCATAATCCTGGAATAGTCGCGAGTCTCGGTTTGTCCACAAGTTGTACGAGGGTCGGTCAAATGATTTTTTTAAATACTTAATTTTTTTTCAGAAAGATAGAATTTCAAAACATTATCTTTATTTACTTCATAGTTTCCCAGCGGTTTGGAAGCTTCTGATTACGTCATTATAAAAAGCTGAAGGTAGTCTTTAACTAACTGAGCACAAAGAGTTCAATCTCTTCATCACCATTGAATCTTTGACCTCCTAGAGCTTTCTTTAACGGTCCAATCTGATGATAGTCACACTGTTAGAAATCTGGGCTGTATGGTAGATGTTCTATCTGATCACAGTGAATTTTCTCCAATTTGGTCTGAGTTATGTACGCCTTGCATTGTCGTGAAGGGGGACGACGTTTTTGATTGGGAAACGCCGTCTTTTATTTCGATATGCAGCTTTTGTTTTTTACAGCAGTTGACAGTAATATTCGGAGTTCACTGTTTGGCGATCGTGGAGACTCTCAGCCAAAAGAATGCCTTTTAATTGCCAAAACACGGTGGCAAGAACTTTACCTGCAGACAATCGCGTTTTGGCTTTTATTGGTGCAGCCTCATGTCTTAGTCGTCGCAACTCTTTGATCGCCTGTTTCGACCGAGGCTTATAGTGATGAACCCATGTCATGCGAGTGGGAAAGCCTTCTCCTTCGTCAGAATAACGGGCTGAAAACCTGTGGAATATCTACAAATGGGGGCTTTTCTGATCAGGAGAAAGAAGGCGAGGATCCCACCTCGCTGAGATCTTTATGAAGCCAAGTTCCTTTCTGATGATCAAATGTTCACTCCCGTGACAGTCCATCTGAAGCATTTCGTCAACGGTGAGGCGCCGGCGTTCCTCCAAAAGTTCCCTTACTGCACTGATGTTTTCTGTCATGGAAGTGCAAGGACGCCGTTCGTGACTCTCATTTTTCACCATTTCCTGGCCTTCAAAAAACTTGTTGTGCCACTCGTACACGCGGGATTTGGAGAGAGTGTCATCCTCGAATTGAACCCGTAACACGGTTACAATTTCTGAAGGTATCACTGATTCTCTCGTGAAAACATTGATAAAAATCCGTCACTAGTAGCAAATAAATGAGACTAACATTGGTAGCGGAGAGGAGAGACCCAGAAGGTATTCGTGGTAAGGCGGCCTGGCCCTCCGACTCTCCTACTAGTCTTGATAATTAAAAAAATCCTATTTATATTTGACTTTGTAGCGCAGTAGAACCCGCGTCAAATTTTTTATTATTTACGGAAACTTAAAAAATATTCCGGCATGAGCAAGTCGTTTTCAGGAAGAAGGGGTTTTTCCGCGCGCCGTCTTGGCGGCTCGGAATAATAACAACGGGACTGCGGCTGACACCTGGACCATAAAGCTCGGACATCTCTTCACCGGTTTCGTAATGTCCTAATCTTCCTGGGAATTTGGTGACCGGGTGGCGTGTTCCCCAAATGAAACAAGGGATATGATTGGAGAATATCCATCCCTGCCACCTTAGTGATAGGTGTCGGATAAGTGGGGACAAGGTTTTAAAGAGGCTGGCGGAGACAATTTATGAAAGATTTTACAGATTTTTGCAAGGTGATGGAGAGAGGATATTGAAGGAGAGTGGTGGAGAGATTTTTGGCAGGTGATACAAGGTGATGGCGAGAGGATATTGAAGGAGAGTGGCGGAGAAAGAGATTGTTGGTGATACAAGCTGGTGGCGAAAGGAGATTGGCAGCAGAGTGGTGGAGAGAGGAGATTGGTGAGGTGGCAGCGGAGACCATGCTTTGATCAGTCCAGGAAGCAGGGAAGAAAGGTCTTAACAACAAGGGAAGAAAGAGGAAAAAGCGGGTTTCCTCACGACTTCGTGCTATTGTCGACCGGCCGCTTCAAGTTCCACAACACGGAAATTACAGCGAGACGCCTATGAAAACAACTCAGGTTCGTCAACGAACAGATCTGCTACACGTGGTCACCCAAACCATTAATACCCTGAGATCTTTAATACACGCACTACCAATATTAAAAATTATTGTGTTTACAACTAATAAATGTATATATTTAAACTCAATTATTAAATTCATTAATAAATATTCCCCCCATCATTTACAACTTGCCCTCGTAGATTGTACTAAACTTTATCCCACGCTCTCGCCCCTTTAACGTTCACTCCTAAGGCCTGAACACAGTTTAGCCGGAATGCTCAATTTTACGTATAAATTTAGGAACTAATATAACTCTAAATTTGGACTATTTTTTTAACACTCCTCACACCATCCCTCTCATGCCAAATGGGGTCGAAATTATACATAAACAACAGCTGGAGGAAAAATATTTATTTGACGCAGATGTCGGCGTTTATGCTTTTCATAATATTTCCATACACTCCTGCCCCTAGGTTAGGTAGTCCAGCCTTAACAAGACTGTTTCTTTATGGGTCATCAGGAACACGTGTATTTTTTTTGTTGAAATTACTCCATGCGTTTAGATTTAAACGTGGATCGCATATACACAAGAACAATTGAATTATTACTTATTATATTTTCTTATTAAGCTGTCAGTTTAACTAAACCGGAATGTGATCGAAACATCATGTTATAACATCAAAACAAATTTTTTGTCAGGTACAACATGAAGAGGGTACAAATATGTACAGACATGCCGGGTAGGATCCTTACGCGAGGGAAACGGCCTGCGGGAGTTTTTCGCAGGCGTTTCACCCCAGAGTGACTGAGGGACTCACCTGATTATATCGGGTATGCCTCGCACTCTCTCTGTTATTTTTATCAAAGTTCTCACATACCGAGACACCTTTACCTATGTATGTATTGGGGTCGAAGACCTTGGGCATATGGCAAGAGTTGTCCATTGATCCCATTGGATCAGTCGTACAACTGCCTCCGGAAACTGGTGGAGACATGGAGAAGGGAATTCTGCGAACTTACAGCAAACTCGTCTCCCATCATTGGGAAGGGCGTGAGAATAGTAGCCAATAGCTCTAGGGTTTTCCCTGCATCTCTTTAGGTGAAACACCGGGTAGGATCCTTAAAATATAGCTCTAGTCAACCCTCGGCTACCTTGCTCTACCTTCCACATCCCCCTTCTGAATTCCCGTACTATGCTATTATAGCCTGTTACCCAAAAAAATCTGTTAATATAATAATAAATATTTTCTAAATTTTTGGTAAATGTTTGCATTACTCTAATTTATTATTTAATCTTATATGTCTATGAACAAAGATTGTATGTATAATGCTATTCTTGAATTATTATATACATTTTGTATCCATAGATGAAGATTTTCAGGGGGTTTCTACTAGACTGTTTTATCTTGTATTATTTGGAAGTAATATTTATTTATAAAATTCGAATCAATTAATATATAACTTTTAAATTATGGTTGGTATCCATAGGTTTTTGACTATTGCAAAGTATCTGCATAATTTAAATTTGCGTTATGGATGTTATTGAAAATCACTGTAATACATAGGATTCAAACTGTAAAAAATGACTTTATGCATTTATTAAAATTTATAGTCAGCATGTGAAAGCATGCAATTAAAAATTAAAATCAAACGTATAATTTATTTATATTTAATCATTGTGCATCGCATATTACCGATGTTTTGTTTCGAATGAATAACACTTATTTCTGATTCCATTACATTAGAAATTACTTTCAACGAGTAAATAGACGTGTTTTACGGCAATATTTATTTTGCAGTCCATTCGATAACTCCCATGTGTCCGTAATTGTATCAGAGAATTTGTGACCTTTTGGCGCGTTGCGTGGTTTTACCTCACGCCGGCAAGCAATGATATTAGCAAGGAATTAATTAACGCTTATTGTGCTGTTCACGAGACTGGATGAATTGTGACACACTCATATCATAAACGATTACGGAAATAATGTTTAAACATAATGATGCAATTATCATTAACCACTTTTCCTATTGTTTCAGGTATGACTGTGAAGTAAAGTTAAAATTAGTTGGAAATACTAACCTCCTTTTTTTCAAGACGGGAATTTGGTTCTCGAGGATTATATAATGAAAGCATGGTATGTATTTAAAAATCTTGTAATATTTAATGTATTTAAGGTAAAAATATTTATCATTTCCCATATAAATTATATTTAATGTTCGTTTCTCTCCTCTCGTGACGCTAATAGAGCGAACTTCCTTCCTTCTGAAGAATTATAAAATTAACATGGAGATATATTTCTGTAAAATTATTAACTGTAGCCAAATAATTTAAATCCTTCATCAACGAAATTTTTTACTAGTATGAATAGATAAATCTTTCTTGATACAGGGCAAAAATGGTGTTATATGTTTAAATATTCATAAATATTTATACTATAACGTATAAGAACATAAAGAAATATTAAATCGAAGAACTAAAAAAGGTATGTTATTGAAATATATACGTATATACCTGCTAACTATTGGATGGAATCTACATTAAGAAACGTATTATAATGGGAGAAAGTAACCATTTTTATGTTATTTAAATATAATATTATTAAAATACAAACAAGTTAAAAAGTTAAGTGTGTCAATCCTTCTTAACTTGTTATATGCGGAATTCATAAATTGCAATTTTGATTTTAATGTAAATCGCAGACCGTGAGTCTTACATTTAAGTAATTTCTCACACAGCTCATACGAAAACAATTTAAATGTTAAGCATAATTTTTATTATATTATATACTAAGTAATAAATTAAACTGACTTACATTTGTAATGAATACTACTTATTTCTGAGTAGATAATTTTGACAAAAAATTATCATTTAATAAATACCTAAAATCAATTTCAAACGTAACTATGCTTTATGACGAAACGTGTAATGTATTAAATAAATATAAAATTGTTTTCGGACAAATTAACCTTAGTGTTTATTTCTTGTTACTTAAATGCAGATTATTTATTTTTTATAATATATAAAATTTGTGAGATGATATATTTAAACCTTGACTCTATAAACAAAATTCTTAGTTATAATAATTTTTATAAGACCGTTTTTCTTTTACAATTAAAATATATAATCCAAAATTTTCAATCGTACACTTTTTATTGGTTAAATATACTTAGTTCTCAGACTAATTTTCTAAAAATTTTACGTTGTATTAATCTTTTATTGAAAGTTCTCATAATAAAAAAATGGTTAACATCATTGTTTACAATTTCTTTAATGACCAGTTATAAAGCACTACTCCTTATTTTGTATTCACGGTTACTAATTAGGAACTTATCAATAATTATGATAATTATTTGCATATTTCGACTTAATTAATTTTGTTGTTATTGTATCACATTGGTTCGACATATGTCACAACTTAAAATTGAGTGCAGTAACATTTTATTGAGATTAGTTTTAAAGTTGCCTGTGCAGCATGATTTGACAAAAATATGATGTTATTAATTTTATATAGCAATACTATTGCTCCTAATTACAAATATATATGTAATATACTTCGTTCGTTTCAATTATTCTCGTTTAAATTTTGTTTATAGCCACATTTTGTGTATTTTTGTATGCCGGGACAATCATTCAAAAAGAATAAACCGATACATTAAAATTTTAAAACAAACAGCATTATTCCATTAATGCAACTCAGTATACTACTAATAATATTTCTTTCTTTGTTCTTCCTTTGCTCTATTATTTAGCGGCGTTTCTGCTATGGTGCGCCACGATGCATTCCGTTTCTCGGTCGATCTTTCTTAATTTGTTTCACTTCCGTACTTCCCGTCATCTTAGCTAATTCATAATGTTTTGCAATATATGGCACTTATAATAAATAGAAGATAATATATCATTCTAAACGTTAAAATTACTTTATAAGAAAATATGATACTAAAAATTAAATTTTATAGTAAATAAATCAAAATAGTAAAAATATCACACGAAATATATTAATTAGTTTACTGTATTTCTATTTAAAATTAAAATAATTAGATTAAATAGTAGAAATCAGTGTGGTAAAGTAGATTAACGATTAATTCAGCAGAAGCGAACTTGACATGTTAGGCCACCACTAAGTACACCCTTAAAAATGTGAAAGTAAGAATAAATTCAGCATTACAGACAATATGTATTAAATAATTTTCTTCTTCAATTTTGAAGATGTGACAAAAATAAAGGAAAATATTTTGCTCATTACAAATATTTGAATTATTTAATGTGATAAATGAATGGATATATTCTTGTGTAGGCGTTCATTGTGACGTGGCTTATTGGAAGAGTGTTATAAATTATTGGTACGTGGCTTTATATTCGTCTTTAGCCGACAGAATAATTGCTTCCAATCGAAGTTCAGTGAAGATCTCGCAGCGGTAGTGGAGTATACTCCAGTTGTCTCAAGTGGTGGGTGTCGCCCTTGAAACCACAAGGTCCCGAGTTCATGTTTGGGTCCGTTCGATATTTTTCCATTCTGAGCTTCTAAATATTTATCATATTATTTATGCTATACCAATTCGGTTGGTACGAACTCCTCCCTCGGCGCAGCTCCTGCCACCTGGCGGATAATCTGCGGTATATATATAGTCTCGAGCTTCTCGCACGATGAGAGGATTTTCTTGTTTTCATTTAGAGGCTGTCGTTTTGCATCCCCGTCAAGCGGAGTATTTGCCTATGCAATGAGGACCGCACTCCAAGGGGCGAGTCCCAGACGCTTGCTGACGACTCTTAACTACCAGCGTTGCCGTTCGCCACTACATGCGGAATCCTGGTTCTGTGGAGAGCGAGAGGGGAGTCTGCAGGCGTCCCGTTTCCGTTTGCCGTTCTATGATTAAGCAGTCCTGTCGGGCATTTATTTTCTTGGTTTCTTTAAATAACTAATTGTTTGGACTATGTATAATCTGTTTTCTCAGATCAAGACTTAAATTATTTATTATAATAAACTGTTTAAACGCATCTAAACCTGTTATACTTATGGAAAACCACTGTATGAAATTCGAGCCCCCTCACAAGAAATATCGAGCTACGTTCTAAAAAGGGCCCAGCACAATTACTTCGTACCAATATAATACTTATTCATAAGTTAAACTTCTAGTATGTGGTCCACCAAGAACACTGGTCCTTATTTTGGATTTAGAACTAAATTGTCTTAATATTGTAAACGTTTTAGCCATACATTCGTAAAAAAATGGTTTAAAACGATATTCTTTTTACGGTCGCATTTTATAGTTACAATTGTTTAAAAAACAGAAAACCATTGTCTTACATCTAACAGTCTGAAATACTTTACCACTAAATGTCATTTAGTCATATGTTTAATACGGAATGGTATATTTAGATAGTGGAAGTGTAATATTAATAAAACAATTTATAGAATATTATAATAAACCCAGTGAATCCAGTTTTTCAATTTTTATGCAGTTAAAAATAATTTTTAAAATAAATAACCAGGACACTGAATGTTTTCGAGAGTGGATTAATACAAGCAAAAAGTTTAGGTTGAATTTTGTAATGGTCATCTCCCACTTTAGTACAACGCGCAGAACATTCCTGTAGCAATATGAAATAGTTTTTTTCTCATAGTGTCTTGAATGTCTTTTACCCTTTATGTGAATTTTTATTTTGGCCCATAAAAATGCCACTTGGTGCCAAATCGGGTGAATTAGGAGGCTTGTTGAGAACTGGGAACTGAACGTGTGATCGTGAGTATTGTCGCAGATCAAAGAAAAACAAAATCCCTCTTCTCCTACAGTTGCGGGCGAACCCTCTGAATCCTCTTGAATAACCGATCCATGACATCCACACAATACTGGGAATTTACAGTAGTATCAGTGGGAACAAATTCCTTGTGGATAATACCGTCAGCGTCAACAAAGATGATGAACATTGTCTGTAGTTTTGACTTCGTCGTTCGCACTTTTATTCTTATTAGCAGATCATCCTTACCTTTGACGTTTTGTGGTAGCTTAGTATTGATAACACCCGTGATGATTTGTTTCAGAACTGTATTGTATGCTTATTTCATTTTAATCAATTTGCATGTTTTTTTCACGAGTCACTTGTTTACAGAAGTTCAGTTTTTCAGCGATAGTTCTGCATGAGAGATGACGGTCTGTTTGCAATTTGAAATAGTCCCTATTTAAATATATGTAAAATTTTGGGTTGTAAATAATTTCGTCTGCCGGTGCAGGATAAGATAAGATTCGCGGCAGAGAGAATAAAAGGGAGGGGGGCCAGTTGTTCATGTAGGGACGATCGCTGGAGTAATCAGCGCATTTACATAAAATATATATTGAACCAAATGAATATTACAGGTTTGTATTTATATCGCGCCACGATCTGTTGGAATATATTTATTACTTGCTTATCCTTAAGCGTGTTTTTTCGCCATCTGGACGGGACAAGTTTACAAAGTGTTAAAATTCAGCATCCGTTGGAATCGTACGGTGCACATTGCCGGAATCATAAGTTTAAATTTTTTAAAATTTATTTATTGAAATGGAAATCGGAATAACAGGTTCTATAAGCCATTTTTGATGTCTTCGAAGTGTCCTGATGGGGTTCTCTCCAGTGATCAGACCCTTGTTACCCCAACTTTGAGGTCAATTGGCCAGAACGACTTTAATCTTCTGTGGTTTCTGTATTGCAGCAGTGGTTGTATAAGAGGGTTGGTATGGGTTTCCGATTTATCGTGGTATTTGTTGGATCTCTCTAGTATAACATATTGGACAAAGGGTATGCTTAGGCCCTGATGTAGAGTTCTATTGCTCACTTACCATGGCTCTGAGGATTTTTGATTGTGCCCTCTTTAATAAGTATACGTAAATGTAAACGTAAAGGAAGCTGGTTAGTAAGGCATTATTACACTAAACCATGTGAAATCGCAAAATTTCATTGAATGCAAGACGGCCCTGAGACGTAAGTCCGTGACGTCATGATGACTTAATCTGAACAACTTGTGGTTTGGTCTGAAAAGTAAACCACTGGCGTTATTTTTTAATAACTGCATTTAAACTGTAATAAAATAGTCTGGAAATGAAATGTAATGAAGTTAAATGATTAATTAGTGGGTAGCGAACAAAAAATGGACATTACCAGTATCGTATTTTGTAAATTCATAATTGTAAATAATATGTAAACGAATAATTGCATAATAATATGTAAATAATTGTCACTGTGGTCGCTAATGACCAGGCAGTTGATGCGCCCTTTCTAAATATATTTTTTTTTAAATGAGGCCGGGATTATTTGAATTTGTTCAAGTATTTCCTCAATATTTTCGTAGGATGCAATGCCCTAACCTTACATTGTCCTCTAGCGACACCTGTCGTCTTTTTTTAAAATTTAAAACACTCCAACAATTGTGCACGATTTATGCATCGCCATAAGCCATTTGCACGGACTCTAATGTCTGCGTAATCGTTTTACAAGGTAACACGTGCAACAGAATCACCGCTCGTTGCTCTATTACGATTTCGTGACACAAGGAAGTTGACAAACTACGGTGGCACATCAATTACTTCACACTGACTGTTCATAACTGGCTGATCAATTGAACGTCTGCGCTGCGCTAACATTGCTTATTCGACAGGAAAAAAAAACACTCTCTGACTGCGGGGCTCACCTGATCATATCGGGAATGCCTCGCACTCTCTCTGGGTATTTTTTTTATCAAAGGTCTCATATGCCGAGACACCTTCACCTATTTTAGGAGGTATATGTACTGGGGTCAAAGACCTTGGGCATATGGCAAGAGTTGTCCGCTGATCCCATTGGATCTGTAAGCCAACTGCCTCCTGAAATTGGTGGAGACACGGAGAAGGGAATGCTGCGTCTCAACAGCAAACTCGTCTGCCGTCATTCGGAAGGGCGTGAGAATAGTACCCAATGCCCGACCTACCTGATGCAGGTTTTCTAGGGTTTTCCCTGCATCTCTTTAGGTGAAACACCGGGTAGGATCCTTAAACCATAGTCCGGAGGCCCTAGTCAACCCTTGGCTACCTTGCTCTACCTTCCGCATCCCCCCTTTTCAATTCCCTTCCTATGCTATTAAAGGGGAGTTGCCTGTTTCAGGATCACCCTCATGTAGCCTGTTAACAAAAAAATAATAATTGGCCTACTTAGGGGATATGCATAGAAACCACTCTATTCTAAATTATCTTTAAAATTAATTCTAACTGATATAAATTTACCTATTAAAATGTATAAAAGGGTGAAAGGGAATATTTCAGATTTGTAACGGTATATAGAATACAATGGTCTTAGAAATTTACAATTAAGAATATATCCTAAAACTTGAAATAAAAATAAATAAATATAGTCACAATTATATGAAGCTAATTATCGGTTTCGATGCGTATATTATGAACATACGATCAATATAACATGCCACTCTGCAGACCTACCCATCGACAATATAACAGTATCAAACGTTAAGCTACTGAATTAGTAAGAGAGTCTCAGTAAATTAACAAGATAGGTTACAGAATAGCAGACCAATGGTTTGTTGTCGATAAGCATATCCTAACACCAGAGCCCTTTGGGTTATCTTCAGGTATCACAAACTCTGGGCGTAATAGAAACGTTTCACCAGATCTTGAGCTTCAGTTTTAGAATGAAGCTGTTTGAAATAAAGGTTTATTGTACGACTAGCCCTTAATTTTTCTCCATAAATTTGCAAAGCATCAAAGTCGATGAAACAAATGTTACTCTTAGAATTTTTATTGTTAATCAATATTAAATATAAAGATATTCAGGTGATGTTTCCACATTTTACGATAATAACAATTACCCGATACAAGTAAGGAAATTCTTTACGTGAAGCAGTCTTCTACGTTCTGTAAAATATCTAATTGAAAATTTTAATTTTAACTCAGAATTGGGAGAGCAAGTCGTCGTACAGATTTGGATTTTCTCTGGCTTCCTCATTCAGACAGATTCTGTGATAGCCTTTTTACATATCACCCAAAGAAAAACGAAAACAGTTATTAAAACGACGGAATTTAATCATAAAACTGACATGAACTTCGTTATTAAGGGAATGTATAATTTAATTTAATAAACTGGGAGCATGCGTTTCAGAATTATAATATTCCTTTATTCATATTGCAGACATAGGTTTCATAAATACCGGGAAAGTGTTATATTTAAGTTCCAAAACAATGTAACCTACAACATAACATTCAAAAAACTTTACCTAGTCAGTTATTTGTTTGTTGAAGTGTCAGTGCGGGGTTTTGGAACAATAAATATGAGTATGAATTCATTTCTTTGGTGGTATCATAGTTCGTGGCATACTTAACTTTAAGTTGAATAGTCACATGAAGAGGCGAGATCGAACTTCCCAAGGGTAAAAAAAAGGTGAGGACAAGAAGTCCTCAGAGAAAAAAGTTCTGAGAGGTGTTCTTCCAAACTTCGGTCCTCACGCCTGTGTAATTATAGTGGACCGTACTTCCTATGGAGTAAGGTTCAAAACTCCTCTTTCCTCGTATTTATAACAAATTGAGCAAAGAATACATGTGTTACGACGCAATTGTATTCTTCATATTGAGAATTTGAAATTAATGCTTACAATAATTTATCAAGACTGTATTATTTTAATAATATAAAAATATACATGTATAATTAACAATAGAAATAATAACTCTAATACAGATTTACTTCGTGAGGAACACAGACCGACTTAAGACCGATATTTAACATATAAGTAATTTGGAATTGTTGAACGAAATTTCAATTGTCCATATCATTCCTTTATTATTGTAAAAACCTCATGTATTTTCAATAATTTCATATAAAAAGCTCTATCCACTGTCATTTATAACTGGAAACCTACAATAAAATTTAAGTCACAGTATTACATTTATTTTTAAATATTAAATTAACACTAAAATCAACATGTGGCAGTCAGACGATGACATTGATTGCACAGACAGACAGAGGTAATGATGATCGAAACGGAAAGTTACAGTCGACGAAAGACTGGGACAAACACGTCTTTCTTTCAGCACGGTCATTCTATAACTGTAATTTTAAGTTCTGACTCTGGGTATGACATCATGCCCATGCTGCATTCAGAATGGGGCGTCCGAAAAATGTGGTAAAATAAATGGTTGACTTTGATTTTTCTGTTGATTTCATTTGGTAGGAATAAATTTTGAAATATAATGCCTTGATTTAAATTGTATTGTACGCTTTCAGTTGAAAAGGATGTTAGCCGAATGGTCCTGAAATTATTTTGTAATACATGACCAGTTAATAATAATGAAAAATAGGAAGAGATAATTAATATTTCTTTCAACTATCACAGTTTACTCCTTTTTTACGGAAAATGGAATGTTTTATGTTTCAAATTTAAATGCTATTGTTGTGGTATTCAGTCATAAGACTGGTCGGATGCAACCATCCATGGTAACCTATCTTGCGCAAGCCTTTTCCTTTTCTCATAACTGGCGCAATCCACATCCTCCCTAATATACTTAGCGTATTCTATCCTTGGCCTCCCTCTTCTGTTCTTACCCCACACACTTCCCTCTAGTGCTAATTTTACAAGACCCTCGTGCCTTAAAACGTGGCCTATTAATCTATCCCTTTTCCTGGTCAACGTCCTCCATATTGTTCGCTTATCCTCTATTCTGTTTAGAACTTCCTCGTTTGTGGTTCTATCCACCCATCTAATTTTCAGCATTCGCCTATAGCACCACATTTCAAAGACTTCTATTCTTTTCCTTTCCGGAGCTCCTATCGTCCATGTTTCGCAACCATATAACGCCACGCTCCATACGAACATTTTTAGCAACGTTCATAATATTCAATCTTATATTACCTTAAGTAAATTCCTCTTTTTCGCAGAAACGCCCTTCCTTCGCCTGTGCTATCCATAACTTTTTATGCTTACTATTAATTCTACATCCCTAGTTATTACGCTTCCCAAGTAGCAGGATTCCTTAACTTCCTTCAAAATATCCCTTCCCAATCTAACACCCTTCGTTATTCCATTGATTCACATACTACACTCCACTACCTTGGTTTTTCCACTATTAATCCTCATATTGAACTCTTTCTCCAGGACCACATTCATGCCGTTTATTATGGTTTCCAAGTCTTCTTCTGATTCCCCTAATTCTGTAATATCGTTGCAAAGCATAAGGTTTTTATTTATTCCTTCTTGCAGTATTGATTATCCAAATTTAAAGTTGTGAAGGATAAATTAAAAGTATAGAATTCAAATGTAAAATATGGTGATGATGAAAATATCCCTTCCCAATTAAACACCCTTTGTTATTCCACTTATTTCCCATACTTTGGTATTCCCTCTATTAATCCTCATATTGAAATCTTCTCTATGCCAAGTCTTCTTCTGACTATCCTAATACTACAATATCAAAGACTAACCATAGGGTTTTTATTTATTCTACTTGCAGTATTATTCCTTTTCCATATTCCTTTCTAACTTTCTGCAATGTCTGTTCTATATATAAGCTGAAGAGAATGGGCGATAGACTGCATCCATGTGTGACTCCTTTCTTGATTTCTGATTTATTTTTTTTGCCCTTCAATTATAATTACTGCTGACTGCCTTCTGTACAGATTACGGATAATTCTTCTTTCTTGAAACTTCATTCCTGTCCTCTTCAAAATTCTTAGTAAAGTATTCCAGTTGCCATTATCAAAGGCTTTTTTCTAAATCTACAAATTCCATGAACGTAGGCATGATTTTGCTTATTTTGTCTTCTAAAATTGGACGAAGAGTCAATATTGCTTCTCTTGTCCCTTAATTCTTCCTAAAACTGTCTGTAAACTAACCTATTTTGTATACGGAATAAAAATTTTGATGTTTGTTTAGAGCTGAAATAGTTCGATTGAATCCTTACACATGGCATACAATTATTATGCCTTTTCCATTCCTTGGTTGTCATCGAGACCATAGCTTAGATAACTGCTGTTTCATTGCATCTACAATCCTAATTTTAAAGTAAATTGTTAAATTTTATGTACTGCTGTTACACATATTCTGACTAATTGAAGTGTTTTTTTAGTACTTAATGTCTGTTTTTAATTCAAAAGTCTTTGTTCATGCACTTGCTATTTTGTTTATACGCACCAAAATGTTTTTCTAAGTAAATTTATTTGGATGAATCATTGAAATGATGCAAAAATCTCTAAATATTCATTCATTGAAGTAACTCTTCAATTACACTATTGTCAACATTATCAGCAAATTTAACTGCAACGTACTTTTCAGGATATAGATTAAAAATCATTATAACGGATATAGAATGAAATTCTACAACCAATGAAAAACTAATTTTAATAAATAAAATATCAGCTTAAGTCTGTTTTCACAATAAAAAATGAAATAAATTAAAGAACAGTTAACATACAATAAGTCTTTATTCGGTTCATCCGACGTTTCGGAATCAATATATTATTTCTTCCTTTGTTAAATTTAGAATTAGTTAGATCTTAATTTTGATAAAATAGAGGTTAATTTTTATACATTTTCCCATTATTTATTACCAAAATTGATAGCTAAATACTTAAAATTTTACCATATGAAGTAATATCCTGATGATCCCTAGGCATGGCGCTGAAACAGCAGACACAATACTTTATGGTATGTAATTTGGTCGTTAATTTATTCGATTTAATTTTTATATAATTGATTTTTTCTTAACAAAGCAGTCCGATTCACGACGTTAGTAAAAAAAGGGCAAGTCTCAAGGTTGAACTATATGCTTCAGTATCGCAAAACGCATTAATAAGTCTTGGAACACAAAGTCTACTGCAGTGATGCGGATTCTGTATTGCAGGCCTTGACCTGAAACAGTGTAACGAATAATGCCAAATTTTACTACATTTTTCTAATCTAAATTTATGAGCTGTGTTCCTCCCTGAATTTTATATGGGGTTCCATTTTCTCAACACTATGAAAATCATTTTGTTACATCATCGCAGAATCCGTATTTACGTTTCTATACTTTTAAAATATTTACTTATCAACAAAAGCGAGTCTTTCCGTTCAAGTTTAATGTGATGTAAACTTTTATTTGTGCATAAAAAGGTATGTTCGCTACGAAAGGAAAGATTAATTTGAAACCATTTTTTTCGCAAGTTCGGTTTGTGCCGCAGAGGTGTGAATGATTCACTGCTGGCCTTGCTACAGCGGCGCAATCACGCGGAACAGATTCTAAGACGGTTTCAAAGCAAAGCTTGTGTGAGAAATCTTATGACAACTTGACTCCAGGCAAAGCCTCCCTGTGACATTCACTGATTGGGTCTACAATTGTCTTACATTTATAGACACTTTAAAATAATTTGAAAAGAAGGCAATATCGTTGATCGAACTAAATCAAGAAAGTACCAGAACTTAAACAGTAAGTATGCCTTTCACATTAACTTTGACTTTTTATAATTTCAAAGATAGGTGGATAAGACGTACCATAGTCCGATGTAATTAATAAAATAAACTGAGATGGAATTTAAGGATACTACTGAGCGACATTTGCAAACAGAGTTCATCGAAAATGTAACAGCAACACTGTAATCAAGCCGTAAATTAATAAGAAAAGCTATAAACTACAATTTTTGGTGAAATTCTTGGAAAGTAAAGGATGTGAATAATGTGCATTTATAAACCATTACGTAGAATGTCGGTTGAAATTTTCCTTTCTAATTTCGATGATGTTGAAATAATCAAAACGCTTCAGAAATTTCAGAAAGGAAATATGATTTAAAACTTCTATAAAGGTAACAGGATTGGAAAAAATTAATCAATTACAGGAGCAGTTTAAAGAACATTCTTCAATATTAAGTAGGCCATAAACGCATCAAGGGGAGTTGCCTGTTACACGATCACACTCATGGAGCCTGTTACTCAAAAAATATCAAGGACAGTTATTTCGCAGGTATTTCTTCCCAGATTGATTGCGGGGATCACTCTTGTGGATGCCTCGTACTCTCTGCGGTTTATTCAAGGTTCTCACATGCCGAGGCACATTCCTCTATATTGGGAGGTGCATGTACTGGGGTCGACGACTTTGGGCATTCAGTGAGATTTGTCAGCTGAACCCATTGGCTCAGCTGACCAACTGCCTCCTAACCTCCTAAACAGGGGGAGAAGGGAATGCTGCGACCCCACAGCAAACTCGTCTCCCGTCATTCGGAAAGACGTGAGAATAGTACACAAAAGTCCTACCTACCTGATGCAGTTTTTCTAGGTTTCTCTGCATATTTTTAGTTGAAACACCGGGTAGAATCCTTAAACTATAGCCTGGGGTCCGAGTCAACCGTAGGCCATCTTTCTCTACCTTCCACATCCCCCCTTTTCAATTCTCTTCCTATGGTAGTAGAGAAGAGTTGCCTATTTCAGGATCACCCTCATGCAAAATAAAAATCCAGTACGCCTGTGGGAATTTTTTCTCAGAGTTATTTCTCCCCAGATATATTTGGGAATGTGTCGTAATCTCTATGTTTTTTTTTCAAAGTTCTCCCTTTACCGAGGCACCTTCATCTATTGTAGGAGGTGTATGTACTGGCGTCTAAGACCTTTGGCATACGTAAGAGTTGTCGAGAAATGTATATTTATAATACCGACTCGGTGTGTATTTCACATAAATAATACTTTATAGAAATGGAAAAGTACTCCAAATAAATTGAAAATAGTATAGGAAACAACTATTATATTTATTTGAGTACAGAATATATTACTTTATATTCATCCGATACGTTTCATCCGGTCAGTTTCAGCCATTCACAATTTTGTCGATGCTATGTGTAAGTTATAATAAATCTAATTAATTAGTTAATTAGATAAAGTGGTAGTCAATAAACAGATACAATAAATGTCATACAAAGTTAATGTCAGGCGCTTAAGATCACAATAAAGATTTACCGCCCAAACCAGATGGCGATTTATTACTTAATTTGGTCTTATTTACCTACTTATTTATCTAATTAGTCTTCATTATATAAACGCTGTTTTTATTTTTTTCAACAATTTTAATAATGTGAAGTTCAAATATTTCACATCATCATTATTTGATTTCAATGTAACTATAAAAGATGTGTTAAACAGAAATCTCCAGATATTGAGCGATATTAATGTAAGTCGAATGAGAGGGCTGTATTAATAATTTCAATAGGTGAGTTTATTTTGAAAGGCACGATGCACCATTTTTCCGTTGGCTTTCAAACGCCGGTGAGAACTGACTTGTGGACCCGATGAAAGGAACCTGTCCTGATCGGAACTACCGGAAAGGGTGGACAAAGGAAACAGGATCTTTTGTTCGGTCCCGGATAACTGCGAGGATGACAAATAGTCACCCAAAATTTCATCAGAACGGTAATGATGCACAGCCTCTGTCAATACCCCAAGTAGTATCTTCACAGCATCGTCTTGTTCAAATTGATGCTCAGTTTTATGTGACTATATTTCATTTGTTAACTTATATTTAGAAACATTCTCTTTAAACGTATTTTTATTAAAAATCACATTTGAATAAATATTTACAACATGAAAAATAATACAAATAATAAAAATTAAACTGTAGAAGGAAATAGCTAGTTGTATTTGCTGGCTGTAATTGTATGAACTGAGGACGGAATTCTACCCTCATCAAACCGCAAATTCATAACAACTGCAGTTATAGAAATGAGACAAGCACCACAATGCATCACAGTCATTATCACAGGTACTAAATGTATCACTTTCAGTATATTCAAGAAAATTGCAAGGTCTTTCAGAAAGTTAGGACATACGGAAACTTGTTTAGCGGTTAAAATATTGCCTGCCCCGAACGATGTAGTGGCTGCCAAGGGAAGAGAAATAACTGGGTTCTCTTCTACGACGGCTGTATACCACATTTTCTCCTTCACTTCCCCATATTTGCTCTTCACACAACTTCTTCGTACAAGTTCCTTTACACATACTCGAAAGTCTCCTTATGTATCTATACAAACTTACGAAAGAAATGTCTGCTCACATGATATACGATATACACTATTAAATGCGAAAAACAAAATAATTGTTTAATAAATGATTTTTGGTTTATAAGCCGGGCTAATTGTTTAGAATAACACAATTTTTCAGCAAAATTCATCTCTGTCGTCGTCGTCAGGTCACTGAAAGCCTTCGTTATTTGAAATAATAGTTGTCTGGATGACACAGGTATACGTCATTTGCAGGGAAGAATATTCCTGTATTATTGAACATTTTACTGATATCTGGTGTTTAAAAATGTGTATGTTTCTTCAGCAGAATACCATTAACATTGAAGTTTGAATTGATTTATTTAGCATTCACTATGATTACGATAAAACGTATCTTTGTCACACACAATTTAAAATAAAATAATTTATAAAAGCTTTGAAATATTATTGGGGATAATTGTCTCTTAAAGGCGAAGCTATTGGGGAACTGGTATCATAACTGCTGCGTAGCTATGTATTTATTAGCTGAATCTTCTCCTATCGATTTGAGCGTTGGAAGAGATACAATACAGATTGTACATGGCACGTTTAGATGCGCATAGGGGAAAATTGAAGGGGAAAGAAAGTATTGCCGTTTGAGGAGGAACTTGCCCTTCAACTGTCTGTCATTGTTATAAACATTAATTGTAAACATACAATCGGGATAAGGAGACTGCGACAACGTTTTTATAACACGCCCTATATTTATTATCTATTACTTTTACGGATTGGTTTCTTGACATACAACTTATCCTGAACTGACAGAAATATATTTCCTAGCAGTAATGTTTTCAGAATTGCTTTTACACTAACAACTTGTCTCATCAAAGATTCGAGATATACTGAGATCCACTGCAATATCGGGGAAGTTGTCTACTGGGCATAAAGTTTACACACGGCCCGAACAATAATATATTATACAATTACGTTTGTCCCTGGCAAGATCGATTGGTAAAAATCTGAAGTACTTAATTACATGTTATTTAATTTTATATGATATTTTACTATAACCGCATTGAGTCTGCTGATAACCTATATTAAAGCTGAAGTGTGATGTAACTATTGCTGTATGTCAGAGAAGTTTCCTCGTTTCGCAGCCCCTCATGGACTGGACAGTTCTTTCTTAGATCAATCCTTCCTCGTTGCGAAGAGGCTGGCTTAACCTTTCTAATGAGTAACAAAAAATAATTTTAAATAATTTTATTTAATGGTTAAATAAAACTTGAAGAGGAACTCACAGCTCGAATTTAAATTTGCGGCCTAGCCACTGATGAGAAGCTCATCTTATGATGAACCGTGCATAAAAACCTAGGTCTAGGTAAAATAACTGATTTTTAATTTTTGTTTTGTTTAAAGTCGCACCAACAGCTAAGGTCATTAGTGACTATAAAATTAGGGGACTTTATATCCATGTAAGGGCATCAGAGTTCGGTTATTTTTACAACACAAAGACCAAACGCGTGCCAGAATTAGAACCCGGGAACTCTGTGATGCGACGCTAACCACTACACCACAGGAGCTCGGCACTGGAAAATTGACTGCACAATCAAATGAAGTATTGACAATGGATTCATGAGGATTTGAAACATTCCTTAAACATTAAAGTATTTTCCATATTTAAATGACCTTTTTATTTGTCTAGCATCATAACAACTAAACTGGGATTTCTGTAGCAATCTATAATTTTGTAGTACTGGGAGATTTAGCTTATTGTGTTTCAATTTTAAATTAACGATAGAATTGAAGAGGGCTTCTTCGGCATGGCATTTAGAATTCCCGGCACCTGATATGGTATTAAAAATGTTTTATGAAGATTACCACAGTATTAGTCACACGTGAAGCATATTTCCTTAGGAGAAAGTAACTGAGACAAATTTAAGCTTTAATATTGTCATTAGAGTCGTGCGCAGCTCAACAGACAAAGAACATAATTTACTTTGGGTTCGTTCCACTTGACAGCTTCACATGCAGAGTAGAGTACTTCAAAATTTACTGCTGGGTCTTCATCAGAAATGGCACAATTCACGAACCGTAAATATTATTTTTGCATATCAAACGATAAATTATGGAATAAAATAAATATAACGTGAACGAGTGTTTGAGGTTCTTTTAACCGGTTCAAGTCCAACATCCGCAATATGTGAAAAACTTTCTTAATTGTGAGACAAAGTTCCTAAATTAGGTTTTAACGAGCTGCAAGGGACAAAAGGGATGGCGTAGACGCGCTAATGCGTTGGGAAAGATAAGAAGTGCCAGGCTGTGTTATACCGCAATATCCAACAACGCAGCTAAACAGAGTCCAGAAAATTACCAATTACTTGAAGAGATGCTGACGCCGATGAGGCCTTTTTCAGCTTCCGGAAAATGGGCAGATGTGGCGTAATGGAGTGTGATGAGATTACAGCTAACCAATACTGTGCATGCTAAATTTATTTACACAAAGTGAATATCAAGCTACGTGGAAAATTTTAAAAAACACTATAAAACGTATTTAAAATAAATAACAATATAAAGTTATGCAGATAATCCCAGTCTCTAATTATTTTTAAAATTCTGAAACTGGTATAATACCAGTATTTTTGTTCATTATATCTTAAGGACGAGAAAAAAAATTCGGATTTCTATACTCGTAGGAATGAAACTAATAATAACCCACATAAATCGATTTTTATGGTACTAATTTAATGAAAAAAATCAGATGCCCAGTCTCACATTAGTTTAAAAATTGCCAGTGGCCTATCTAAAACTCCATATTTTCCCATCCAGCAAATTCCCTCCTGACTGTGCTCAAATCCCTTTCATTTGGCATCCTTCCAATGACCAGAATCCGCCTCCCTACTGCAAACAATACGATTCAAAAAGCTCTCAACTTTATGCTAATAACCGACACAGTTAATACGTAAAACTGGAATAATAGTAAAGATTGATGGTTTATTACTTAGATCCTAAATTATAAACTTTTTTAGAAAAAAATTATCATTCTTGAGGACTTTGTGTAGGTATCGTTTAAATCTTATTCTACCAAATTATTTTCTGAAACAGCAAATTCCAGACCCAAAAATTGATTACTTCACCATATCATTGAATTACTTATAATATAAACAATAGAAAACCAAATACTGAATAAAATCCATTAAAGTAATTTGAAACGTTTATAGAAATATTTGTTTTGCTTTAAAGTACAATTTTTTCGCCTTCTATTTAAAATTATATTGTTATTTGTAATAACACGATGTCTACACCCGTTCGGTTCATTTGTATATTTTCTGCGAACGCTGACACGGTTTCACCATCACATCAATCAGAACAGTTTGCTTTGACACACTGATTGTCGCACGTGTCGTTGACATTGCTTTGTGTGCATGAAGATTATCAATTTGGGTTGTATTATCCTCTATCAGTAAATAATAGTGAGAAAAATTGCTTATCTCTCAAGGAAATATAATTTTTTTAAATTGTGGTACATTCTTCTAGTTTAAACCCCATGTCGAATGTAAGTTTTACCTTTATAACAACAGAATTTTGTCACTAGGATATTATAAATATAATTACTTCATCATGTAATCGAGTATATTGTATCTGTTCCTAAGTAGTTCTTTTATTTTATTTCCACAAAAAATAACGTAATTTTCAATAATCGCGGAATATATAAATTACAAGAGTAATTTAATTAAAATAAAGATATCATGAAATTCCATTTACAGATTCCGTACCTGTCAAAAATTTATTATAATTTTCAGATGTTAATCATATTTTTAGAAGTAGCCACACGCGATCGTACAACTGCAGCCTGTTGAAAGAGAATCTTATATTCTTACAAATAATTATTTGTCTTATTTTAGACACAAAAAAAGTGAATAAAATGAGCAGGAATCATTTTATGTAGGAAAAGCATCTGTGTGCTGTAGAAGTGCTAGTGAAAAGCAAAACAGTAGTAAGTAGAATCTTGAATACATTTTCTTAGTATATGTTAAAGTATTTCTATTCTTCATAATTGAATCATTACTTCGTAATTTTAGTAGAACGGGTCCTCTGACAGGATCATTACGTTCTAATTAATATTCATTCGGACGTACTACTATTCTTGGTAAAAAAATATAAAAACAGGGTTAAATGGTCTTTTAAATTTACATGATTAAGAATCAAATTACGTGAATTATGTAACAGTGCATTATAAAATTTTAATATAGTTATAATAATGTTTATGCAGATTATAGAAGAGTTAACCTGGCATAAGGCCTGGAGTAAAGAAGGGTCGTATGGTTGTCTCCAAATGTCAAAGGTGAGCCATGACCTAGCAAATGCTTGATATTTTCCAGGAAGTGAGAGTGGTAAAAGTAAGTTCTTCAAAGGAGTCATTAAATTAAACGAACCTCTGGGCTACATTTCCAGACAGTTTACAAAGAGCCGAGGAGCCCCCTTGTGTAATCATAACTAGAATAATATTTTATAATTATGATATATAAATATGTATAGATAAATAAATAAAAAATTATAAAAAGAATTTTTTAAAACTTTCATTACTTTACAACATAAGCGCTTTCCGTAGCTATAAATTTGGTCCATTGAGTTTCCAAATTTTTAAACCCATCAGTAAAACAGGTTTTGTCAAACTACTCAAAATACTCCGTCACGGCCTGGAGTACTTCATTTGATGAAAATTTCTTCCACCAAGCTAAATTTTCAAGTTCCAGAACAAGAAGAAGTCAATTGGTGATAGGCCTGGTGAATATGATGATGAGAAACTAATTAGAATGCCGACTGGTACACTTTCGCCGTTGAAACTGCTGCTGTGTGCATTGTCGCTTTGTTCTAGTGAAAGAACAGTTTCTTGCGGGCTTTTGACAGTTTCTTGTTCTCTGGAGTGTAGTGATGGATCCAAAATTCATCGACCGTTACGGATCTGCGCACAAGGTCTTGTTAGTTACGCCTAGACATTGCTAGATTCTGCGTGGAAATGTTTTTCCGAATCCATTTTTGGTCCAATGTCAACAGCCGCGGCACCCATCTCATAAAAATTCTTTTTCATGGTCAGTTTTTCATGGAGATTGACATGCACTCGTTCAGATGAGAAGCATATGGCATCAGCTACCTCACGCACTTTTAGCCTGTGATCTTCCATTATGATATTATGAACCTTTTCGATGCTTTCCTGGGAGGGGCCCTCAATTATGCGGCCGGGGCAGGTTTATGTGACCCTGACTAAACTCATTAATCCAGACGTAAATGGTCTTTAACTTTGGAGCAGACTCCACTGGCGCATCATCCAATTCGACTGTGCAGCTGTCCATCCCTTCAAATGAGACCGTTTAATGACAGCGCGACATTGTTCTTTCCATTGTCTCTGCCTGACTACAGAAGGCTCCAATAATAAACTGTTTTTCGTATATGTTCAAAACGTTTAGAAATATCTTTGAAAGGACCGTGTTTACCAACAATGACGTGAAAGTGTCAAATTTCCAGTTTTTTCCAAAGAAATTTACTACACTTATCGAAAAATTCGTGCGCATGAGTTTGTTTTAGCATAAAATGGGAATTTTGTTCATAACAAGAAAATATTTGAATTATTTTGTTCAGTTTGTTTAGCTCTAAATATGCATCCAAACATACATACTAACACAAAGAGATTTGCACCAGCAAATTACAAATTTTGTTGTAATATAGTAAAAATAAAGATACGAATGAAGGAAATATTCATTAATGTTTGTATTGAATGCAGTTAGGTTCAAAATAATCCATTATTACTTTTTTAAACGATTTAATCTGTGTTATGTGCATTTAGTTGAGTTGGCACAAATAAACTACCCGAGTATAATAGAAGGTTCAAGTATTAATTTAATTAATTTTGATTTGATTCTTTATGATATTTTTGTTTCTCTTTCTCGTTTCAGTTTTCCAGAAACTCAATGAGATCCAAAATGTTATGTGAATGTTGAAGGAACATTTTACGTCAGACAGTTTTGCACGGCTCGTGTGTTAACATGCCTAGGTGACGAGACGAATCGTAAAACCCTATGTTCATTACAGACCATACATACCACTGTGAGCCACCTCATGTCAGCGGGAGTCAGTACCGGTAGCTGGACAACAAAGCCAAACAATTTCAGTATCCACACACAGGCTTCTACCTCAACGGGAAATGAGACACTTCTCTCTGTAGAAGCATTTCCGTTCGAGTTAAATAAAACTTTGAAATCATCACATTCAATGTAAGGACGGAATTAAAATCTCTTTGAATTGTAAAAGGGTGCGGTAACGCTGGAAGTAAACAGTAAACGAATAAAAAAACTAATAAGCAGACTTAGTTCCGTAGTTGAGTAAACCTTCATTTGCTGAAACGTAAAGCGGAAAGAGGTTGGATGAATTTAGAAAAAAAATTATAATTTTATTATAATTTAATATATATATATAATCTCATTATATGCAATCAACAATCTGAATTAATAGTCTAACGAGGAAGTTTTAATCAGAATAGGGGAAAAGCGAACCATCGAGGACATTGACCAAGAGGAGGGATTAATTATGCATATCTCGGCACAAAATTTGTTTCAGTCTTTTGGAGGAGAAAGTCCTCAAAGACCTGTAATTAATGAAATATTATGTTAACACTTTCATTGTCGACAAATTAAGTAATGTAAATATTGTTCTGCACTCTTAAACGCTTCGTTTATTAAAATAATACACGAATGAATTTATTTCGGCTGTCTATAAATGTTTCAAATCAACATTTTTATTCAAAAAAATTATTCCCGTACTAAATTTCTGTAAACAATAACAGGAATCTATTAATTTGCTTGTGAACCCGTCATGATGTGTTCTGATGTTAACTTACGTTTTAAGGGGAAATAACAAAGGAAAAATACTGTACGTAACTCATATGATAATCAGTTAATTACAAAAAAATATACTGTTTAATTAAGTTACCTAGAAGTTTGGCTGGTAATATACGTATTTGACCAAAATATAAGACTGTTGTTAAAAGAGGTGCTGTCAATGGGTCGTATGAAACTACAAAGCTTATAGTAACCATATATTCAATGACTTTTGGTATTATGCAGCGGTTTTCTAAAATATTTGTAACGAAATGCATAACTTCGTGCTTGCGAAGGGGTAACATAAAATAGAAAACAAAAATAACTCATTACTAGATCCTACTAATAACATTTTCTTGAGTCCTCAATGAGACTGTTTCTTTCGAATGAAATTTATTTTCAATGAAACTATATATTTGGAGAAGTATTAATAAAATAAATCAATAAATCCATTACACAATATCAATGAGCTAGAAAAAGAAAAGTCCAGCCAATTTGTCAGAAAACAATATTTAAAACACAACAATATTGTTTGAAGACAAATTGGCTAGATATTTTTATTTATAATTAAAAATAATGTCAGATAATTAATTTATAAGAAAATAGGGTTTTGTTATAATAATAAGCTAAAGTAATCTAAATTAATTGTTACTTTCCAAAATATGGGCGAAACGTTGTAGGTGTTTAAATAAATATCAGTATAGTTTGCTGACAAATCGGCTGGATTTTTATTTAAAATTCAAAATAATGTCAGAAAATTGTTTTGGAGTAATAAGTTAAAGTAATTGCCCTTCGTCGACTGTATCCCCATGTAACAAGTATAGAAAAACAAATTGGTTAGTGACGAATTGTACAAGTAAAACATAACAAACATTGTATCGAAATCAGAACATTTCAGTTTCATATAAGATGATATAAAAAGCGAAGAATTTATTATAGATATATAAACCTACGCTTTACCGACGATACTGTAGTATTAGGGGATACAGAAGAAGACTTGGACACCATAATAAATGGTAATAACGTAGTCCTGGAGAAAGAGTTCAATATGAGGATTAATAGAGGGAAAGCCAAGGTAATGGAGTGTAGTGTGGGAAACAGTGGAATAACAAAAGGGTGTTACATTGGGAAGGGATATTTTGACGGAAGTTAAGGAATTCTGCTACTTGGGTTTTATTAAATCCGGGACACCTGGTTGTGATGAGATCAGATATTTCCCAAAAAATCGGTGATAAGCGGAGTGGATGGCTCCAAACAAAGACTAAAGATAGTAAACGAATTGTAAGTAGTTTTGCGATATATATTTACATAATTGTACTAAAAATGCATTAGTTCCTTTCTTTAAACTTTTAAATACTCATTAATATCAAAGTTGATATTTCATGCTTATACACCTAAAGATGCCCAGCATAAAATTATAATAAACGTTATTTTTCCAATTAATTTATTTCTGACGAGTTGGCCACTTTATTTATTTAAGAAGATTCAACTAATGTCAGATAAATAATATATTAGAAGGTTTTTCATAAGTATTTTCACACTCTTCGCTTATGTGTCTCAACTGATTGGTGCATCTATTTCCAGTAATTTTGATATTATCTTTTAGTACCCGGCTAATCAGTTTAACTTAATTTTGTTATTTAGTGCATTGAAATTGTACGCTTTCACAGAAATTGAGTGTCGCTTGGCTTTATGAACCGTAACTGGATGATAAAAAGGAAGGTCAAAAAGAACTGAATGACACGCTATTAGCTATGTGACATTGTCACTTACTTCAACGTCAATACTACCGTTGATTAAAGGTGAACGCAGAAATGTTTCTTTTAAAAAGAACAAAGCATTCAGTTCGATGAGACGTAGTCTGATGATCACTCATTACGTCAATATTTAGTCAAACATAAAATGTATATTACATTCAAAGAAAAAAGCTCTGAAATTATATAGGGAAAATGTATACAATACTAATTATTCTGCAAATCAAATCCTTTTTTTTGGTTAACAGGCTACATGAGGGTGATCCTGGAACAGGAAACTCCCCTTTTAATAGCATAGGAAGGGAAATGAAAAAAGGGGGGAAGCGGAAGGTAGAGCAAGGTAGCCAAGGGTTGGCATTTTTATTATTATTTATAATTTTAATTCTGCTATCTAAAGTATGGCACTTTATTTCTAAATGCAAGGCAGGACTAAATGTGACGAAAATTACAGACCCATCTTAAAACACTACACAACTTAAACAAAGTTGTTCTTAAACTGCAATGGGAAATCAGTCTCCACTGAATCCACCAAGAGCGCAAACTCGCGAATATATTGTAACATGGAGTTACACTGTACACCAAATTAATCTCGTTGGGTAAAGTTACGCGTAAACAACTCCGCAAATTGAGTAACAGCGTGGAAATTTGTGTGTTTAATTAAAAATGGACTTTTTGGAAGATTGGTACTTGTTCAGCTCAGTCTATATAATTAAAAACCAATATATAGTCCTCAAAACTTTTTTATCATCCAAAAAACAAGGCTAGCTTACGACCTATAAAGGTATTTATCAGGCTATACAAACGATAACATGTTCATTATTGCATAATACAATCAATACGAAAATACAAACTAGAAAATATCATCGTAAGTGAATCGCACAGAGACGTTACCTGTACAGTATAATAACTACTCAACACAAGTAAAAATATTCATCTCGTTATATCTACCACTTATTAGCCCCGTGTCACAGTGTATAATCCTACATTTTTGGGTAACAGGTTATATGAGGGTGATCCTGAAGCAGGCAACTCCCCTTTAATAGCATAGGAAGGGAATTGAAAAAGGGTTGGTGGAAGGTACAGCAAGGAAGCCAAGAGTTGACAGGATCCTAAACGGTGTTTAACCTAAAGGTGATGCTATAGGGTACTACGCCAACGCCATGCTGATAACGAGAGACTATTGTTGTGGGAACACAACAAACTGGCCTCCATTCCTCGATTAGTATTGAGGGGCAGTTGGCCGACTGATCCAATGGGGTCAGAAACAACTCTCGTCGTATGCCGAAGTGTCTTTGACCCCTGTACATACACCTGTCGAGGTCGTCACAGCCTGCAGAAGTCTTAATTTAATTACCTTTGCCATAGACCAAGAGGGGAGGGAAAGAGAAAAAACCAGGAAGGCGGACGTCAGCTCTGACGGACTTACCAGAACTCCATCAGTCCTTCACTCATTTCCTTATGAGAATGATATGATACAATCCTACATATTTTCCACCCCTTTTATACTAACGCACTGTGCTATTTGCACCTCTGATAACCAATATTTGCAGTAAAAATTTTTAATTGATATATTATTCATATATATCCAAAATATCCTAAATACACGATAATTATAACTTCATGATATATATATATATATATATATAATCTTCAGTAATGATACTATGGCAGATTAGATTGGAACTGTCTTGCATTTTAATACAGTGCAAATGTCTAAAGTAACTACCTTTATTGTAAACTAGCAGGGTGCCCGTAATGCCCGAGATAATAATGCTTAAATATAATTAACATTTTTCTTGAATTATGTTACTTTTTATTTCTCGCCGCCACCGCACGCATACACGCAGGTTACGTAAGGGCATAATCTATCCTGTTCTATATGCCATTAGGGTAGTACGGATACAAAGAGTGTCGCAGTAAACACCGTACCAGCTATTGACTCCGAAAAGTATTTATTCGACGGAAATGTCGGCCGACTTCGCATATTAAAGATGGGTGGTAGCCGTGTCTTACCCCAACATTGCTGATTTCCGAGTAGCAAATAATGCGTACGCAAAATTAGATTGAAATTTCTTCACGAGTTTAGATTTGTATGCGGAACATAAATACACATACACGAGCTTTTCTTATATATAAACGATGAATTTCATTTATAAGAATAAGGTAGATGAACCATCTATTTGGTCTGTTTTGCGCAAAATAACTAGTAAATTTAATGAACGTTTTATTTAAGGAGCAATATATTTCAAGTACTGAGAAAATATAGAATAATTCTTATCTCTGGAGTGCGACGCGCACTCTGCGCCATTTAAAAGCGACGGGTTGTGCTGCTCACTGTCAATTTTACTTTGTTTAAAATTAAAAGAAATAGTTGTCCGTTAATCTTTACTTTCACATTTATCTATATGTGTTTATAATAGCAACAGATCTCTTAAATTCAATATGGTTTACTTTATGATATTTTGTAAAAGATTGTACTCAAGTAGATTATTTAAAATGTCACTTTTATTTATCACAGGATAATTGAACTTATGACGCATTTATTTCAAATGGTAAGATTTGTCCTGTGCTCCCATTAGATTAGTGAACCAATTACCTTGTAAGACTGGTTGATAAACGGAGAAGGGAATGCTGCGGCCCCACAGTAACTCCACTCCCGTCAATCGTAAGGGAGTGAGAATAGTAACAAATAGCCCGTCCGACCTGATGCAGGTTTTGTAGGGTAGGATCCTTAAACTATAGCCTGGAGGTCCTAGTCTACCCTTGGCTAACCTGCTCTAACTTCCATATCCCCCTTTTCAATTCCCTTCCTATGCAATTAAACGGGAGTTGTCGTTTCAGGATATCCCTCATGTAGCTTAAAAAATGAACGGATGTGTATTTGTGTTGTATTACTATTTATTGATTCCATTAGTCCTTTATTGAGTAAACAGGAATAGCCAATCAATTATTACGTACATACATAGATAACAAGCACATCTATGAAATACACAAAATGAAAATTCCCTAATAAAGAATCACCGAAACACACTCAATTTTAAGAAGAATACATATAAATATACATTAAGGACATATGGTAGGAAATACATAGTGACAAATATACTGAAATATTCATAAATATAATTATGAATGTTAAAATTGGAAAAAAATTAAAATAGATACATATTTACGTGAAAAGGTTTTATACATAAACGATAACTTAAAAATCATTACATATATATTATTAAATTATATTTAAATGGAGATTTAATTTAACATTTTACCTTTTTTATTATTCATAGAAGTACAGCCAACAATTTTCATTCATGTTGCCACGGTTATAAGAGACAGAAAAGTCGCTCTATTCAAAGTATAGATTACTTCACGTCAGGTTGTCTCAAATGTGAGGCAGAAAGAGGAAAAATTTATATTGACCTATGTAATAAGAATTGTAACACTAGTACTTTTTTTGTGGGGAAAGGTACTGCAAATCAGATATTTACATTCAGATTTAGAAATTTATTAAATGTGTAGTACGCAGCAGACAGTAGGATATATTTTTCTTTTGTTAATAAATATTCTAAGATTATTTGCTAGTTTTACATTCATTGGTTGATTGTTATGTCGGAATAATGAAAAACCGCAAGCTTTTACTAGTTTCATATTCGTGGCTTTCTACGTTAATAAAGAATAATATCTTCATAGCATTTAATAAATTTTAAGATACCTGCTTGATAATACGTGTATATTCACTTGACTATTTACTTTAGTATTGAGTGTAATTTTATTTATGTTTGAATATATGACAAATAAATATCTCTTATAAAGTTTTAATAACAGGTTTTCTGCTACTGAATCTATAAATGACCAAGATGTGTGGTGGATATTATGAGAAACGGGATTTTCAAGGTACAAATATCGAAAGTTTTCTGCTGTCGCACTTCAAATACGAAAATCTTCAGGGACTAATAATTTTATGAAATTACTGTAATGTATGGCTAGGTCTTCTACGAACACAGTGTATTTGTATTTGTTGTTCAAATCCCACATGATCAATTGTAGATGCGTGTCCAGTTGTTTAGGCGCCAGAGGATGATAGCCTATCGATCCCGTTGTTTGCATATTAATCGCCACGTCCGAACAACGTGCGTTGAAGACCTTCCACTAATAGCAAATACCGATAGTTCAATTTTAATCTGTCAAACTTGAAGAGTTTTTTAGGGAGTCATAAGCGTTACAAGTTGAACCTTGAATTTTACGTGTCACGTGAACTCCACGAAAATCTGAAATTGTGATATTCCAAATGGAAATAAGTGTACGAATGTTACAAAAATGATCAGTTATCATATGTATTTTGTTATAAATTACATTCGAGTATATAGCGTTATGGTTAAAAGCCTTATGGAGGACTACGGTTCCAATCCAACTGAATCGGTGTTTTATAACATGGCAAATACCATGGCTTTGTAAGCTTATTAAATTGGCTCAGTTGAAGAATAAGAAATAAAAAATTGATTCATTTAGTATAATAATACTATTTATCACTGTTAAAATGATTGATTTCTTACCAAATAGTACTTCTCGTTCCGGCATAAAAGGAGATTCTCTTGTTCCAGGAATTCGGGTGCTGTTTGAATGAATTTTAGTATAATCGAAAAACCAGCTACCTCCATACTATACTATAGTCATGGCGTCATTTCTCGTTGGTGACGTCTCTGATGGGTCAGATAATTTTAACATACCTCCACTCTGGAACTTACTCATACAGAGTTTCCTGATTTGGCGATAATTCCTCCTTTGAATTGTATTCTTAATTAGCCAGAACTAATAGCTGTTGCTGGCAATTTAATCCAGAATGAATACTTATAAATTGCAAGGCTAAATTGTCAGCCAGCAGGCCTTGGTCCGAATGATTTTTACCTGAACAAATACGAGGCCAGGGTGGATATTTCCAACTCCACCTCGTCTCTTCCACTTCCATATTTGCCATATTGCAACCCTCTACTTTTTCTGACCAATAAAAACATTTGTATCTATACTCGCAATACCTACTTTCATACGGGAAGAAGATGTTAACGTAATTGACTTTGCCTATGGTTAAAAAAAGTTATTTTCACTGTCTGCTCTTTTCGATCCACTGAAATGTCTGTACTCCAACACTCCATAACCACGCATCAAGGCTGCACTACATTTGTGAACTTTCCCTTTTTATTTATCTCAATTTTTTCCAACACAGACATTGCTCCTATTTTCAACGATTTAGTCATGTAAATAACATAAAATATTCTTTATTTTCAATGTCATTATTTAATGCTTAAGGTTGTAATGATAAAACAACAGAATGTGGAATTCGGTGGTAAAAAATCAAAGTCAAGGGACGTGGAGAAGTTGAAGAAGGTTACAGACAGGGTAATAAAACGAAGAGAATTCGTCGCCGGTTTTGGTTTTCTGAACTCGATGAGATTCCGGAAATCTGTAATCTGGCGAGACATGGTGTTTTCTCCAGAATATCGGTGGAGTTAGATGAATGGTTCCTTCTAAAGACGGAGAGGAACAGGTCCCAGTACCGAAGGAAATGAAGTAATGGAGCGGTGACAAGGCGTAAAAACCGAGGAAAAGTTGATTTTCGGGAACTAAGAAGCTAAGAATTCAAGATTAAGAGTGGACATTATATTTGGACAGTAAGCAGTGGGCAATAAATAGTGAACATTAAAGAATAATAAAATTAGAGTTTGCCATTGGCTGCGAACATTTTGATAATGGGCGGAATGCTTGTTCTTGTCCGTAGCGGTTAATAAGAAAACTAAATGAGTAAGGGGCTCATGGTTCAACAAAAATGTTCAAGTATTTGGTTGGGACCTGTGCAACATCTATGGACGAGCGATGGTTTCCAACGGCGTTTTTCAGTCTAAGCTGAAAATGGTAGTTACTCTATGTGTAACCTTTTGTCGATTTTCTCGAAATGCCAATTCCGCTAGGGTTAGTGTATGCATTTTTGCTTCTATGAGAAAGTCTGCTATGTCGACCCCAGTAATCGATCTCATGTCTTTAGTTTATAAAATACTTAATGTTTGTAAATAATGTACATTGTATCTAGTATTAATAAAAAATGGCCGGCTTTGTAAATTAAAATGGATAAATTTTTATTGTACTGTAAATTAATGAATGCTAGGCAATGAATTTTTATATTTATACAAGTCTTTATTTTAAACAGGTATTATCCTTCATACATAATCACTTCAAGGCATATAGTTTACTATTCGCCGAATTATTTTACATTCTGATGAAATGATTGGCTACGAAGGCCTTGTGATGGTTTAACTAATTTTACCCATATGTTTCTCACAAATTGTCTTTAAGACTATATTTTACTTGTCAATGCTTAGTAAGTTTGATCTGGGGCATAAGGGGACGCACTGTGAAACTAAATTCCAAATCAGTTATCAATATCTTGCCAACGAATTGAAAAGTATATTATATTATAATTGAAATACGTATTTTCATTATTCCTACATATCCTAAATATTGAAGAAATAAAAAAAACAATCTAATGGTGTATGAAACAAATTGAAAAATAATTACACTATATTAATGACAAACATATACTGCAGATTTCCAACAGTAAATATGAATAAATAATAAAGTAATAATTATTTAGAACAAACAGCACATTAATTTACCATTTGTTTTATAAAGTTACTCAGCGGAAAAAATGAAATGTAATATTTTGAGAATGTATAATTCTCTAGGAAAGCACAATTTTTTTCTAATGGCTAGACCAACTCTGATTATAATGTTGCATATTAATATTTGGTTATTCTTTTTCATTTACATCGAAGTTTAATTTTAATTATCTTTATAATGCTATTCTTAATATACGGTATCCATTTCATAAATTATATATGAATTTAGAAAACAATCTAAAAATTTCCGTTTCTTTATTTGTGTTTTTGTTTTCATTTTATTACTCCTAGGGATTTAATTATTTAATATGTTTAAAAAACTGAATTCCCTACGTTGTATATTTCTGAACGCGGACATTGCGTGTCGTTAGTCGACCCCGAAGAAATAAGCGGTGCATCATTTTATCAGAACGGGAAAGTTGCCTCGAATTGCAAAGTGGATCGTTATCGATTAGGGCAATCAAAATGCGTTAATGACCCTCGCTGGAATCATAAAGCCTTCTGCAGGAGGAAACACAGGTGGCCAGTTATGAAGTTCATACGAGCATATTGTGACATGAAATAGGGAGTCAACAAAAATATTTTATTTGATATGCCTCCATAAATTTTTCTTTTTACTCCTGACATAAAAAAGAATATTTAAACTGAATTAAATTCATGTTTCTTTAACATACACCACAGAAGATTGCGGCCAGGATATTTTGGGGGGTTAACAGGCTACATGAGGGTAATCTTGAAAAAGGCAACTCCCTTTTAATAGCATAGGAAGGTAATTGAAAAGGGGGGATGCGGAAGGTAGAGAAAAGTAGCCAAGGTTGACTAGAGCCCCGGGGCAATAGCTTAAGGGTCCTACCCGGTGTCCTACTTAAAGAGATGCAGAGAAAACCCTAGAAAACCTGCATAAAGTAGGTCGGGCATTGGGTACTATTTTCACGCCCTTCCGAAGGACGGAATGTTAGCTGCGAGTTTGTTTACCAAAATAAAATATTATTCTTTTATTAACGGACAGAAATATTCTCGACATGTAGGCCTATTAGGCCAGTGGAAGACGTGATAGCTGCAAGGTATTGCCAGGAATTAGCGATCAAAAAAGTTTTCTAATAGAAGTATAATTCAACGTAGAAGCTTCAGGTATGCATGAAAACTTCTATACTTGGCAATATTATAAAACAAATAAGTTGGGAATACAGACCGTCTTGTGCGAGGAACTGGGAGAATTTATAAATAGTGTAGGGGGGGGAGATATAAACAAAATATGGACAAATTTTAAACATATCATCTTGGAAGCTAGAAATAAGTTTCTACCTCGGAAACAATTGATACACAATAGTGACCCTGAATATTATAGAAATAGTATAAAACAACTAAAGAGAAAAGTCTAGGAAAAAGAACAACCATGATATTTATACTTCCGTCAGTTATTAACGTTATTAGCTAAGGGAAAATAAAAATGCACAAGAATAGTTTTTTAATAATTACGAAATATCGTGCGATGTTTATTTTATTAGTAATAACGTTAAAATTGCCAAAGGATTGGAAGGGTGAGTGGCGCCAACAAGTCGGTGCAGAGAGGGGCTGTAAGCCTCTGGAATGCTGTCGCAGCACGTACAAATTTGGCCTGCGCTATTTTCGCGTGGGAAGAAATATCAACGAAACAAATAATATTTAATACCACGTGGCTGCCTCGGTCAATGGGGTTTTGATTTTCGAGGTGTTGGACAGTAGTGAGTCTGTGTAGAGCAATCATTCGGCTCTGAGCATCAGGAGCAAACGGTCGGGAACCGATGCTTGTTCCTGGACGCTACTTGTGCTAAAAGAAGACGACGCTATTAGAGAAGCTGCCAATTTTCCAATTCATGTCGTTTAGGAGGGATCGGCCACGGTATTGAACCTGTGCTTAAGGAGATCTGATTCTTCCGCCGAACCCTAAATTCATTGTAAATATTTCCCTCAGGAATATTTTCCTTGTTAAATTTTCTTGTATAAATAAATTTTCTCATATTTCTGAATCACCATTTAATTTAATTCCACACCCTCCTACAGTACATTCATGATGCATTTTAATGTAGAGAGTGGTTCTTTAAGAACCAACAAGGATTATAATCGGATTTTTTGTGTGAAAGTGATATAATATAATCAACTTGTTTCAAGATCTAGCAGACAATCAATCTTTGTGGTAGAATAGACGCCATTGTTATTTATTTTGCGAAGGCTTTCGATATAATTCCACACTACATCCTGAATAAGAAGTTGGATGAGACGAGTATTGGCAAAACAGTAGTTCGCTTCTTAAAAAATGGGCTACAAAAACTAAAGGAAAGAAGCTTCAGAACTCGGATCTGTATTATCGGGATCAGTTATTGCCCCATTATTGTTTCTCATATTTATTAATAATTTATCAAATGCTCTAAATTATAACCGCCGAGACTTTTTGCAGATGACTGTGTAATATGCAGGGAAATAAGTGGGGAACAAGCTTAAATGCGCCTTCAATATGCATTGGAATATAAAATAGATGGGGAAACAGTGATCCAGGAGACAAAATGTTATTACCTAGGCATTTATTTCATCAGTAAGCTGGTGTGGGCGGAGCAGCTAAACTATGCTATAAGGATAGCGTGGAACACCTTGCACTTTGTAATGAGAACACTCAAGAAGGGGAATGCGAATCTAAGGAAATTGCATATTTGTCATTTGTATGCCCCACTTAAGGAATATATTGTAGCATGCTGGGATAAAAGAAGGAAAAATCAAATAGAATGCTTAGAAGGGACCACAAAATTAGTGACTGGGCATGGGAACGAAAACGTAAAGCTACTAGGGTGGGATACGCTACAGACAAGAAGAGGAAGAGCTACACATTTTCTACTCAGCCTTTTTAGCTGAAAAGCCTTGGCAGGGAATCCTTGATAAAATGAAAAAACCAACTTGGTACGGGAGGAGTGATCACTTGTTCAAATTAAATGGGACAGAGCAAAAAAAAACAGACGAAAAATACTCATTACTAAGTAGGACAATTAATGACTGGAACAATTTGCCTACAAAAGTGTTTGGAGAACGTCCTCTAACGGAAATAAAATTTAGACTTCATCTAAACTTTGTAATGAATATAATTTAGTGTAGTGTAATTTAATACAGTGAAGTGAACTGATCAGTGCTCCGAAATCTCAAACAATATACAAAAGTGAAATAGTAAAATAGTTTCTGAGTATATTTCCAGTGTCTTTGTTCAGGAAAAAACAATATTAGTCCTTTTTCAAAATTTATCCTCAAAATTTTGCATATTCATTTGGTTATTATGTATTTTAAAGTAATATATTTATAGGTTAAATATGGTCCTCACTGCCATCTTATTAATTACTGTCTTTTTGGATTAAATAAATACGTAGATACAGATACTTACCTGACCCTGTTGAAGTAACACCAGGGTGCCGCAGGAGGCGTCTTCGTATCACTAACGGCTTTAGCATATGTAAATGATTTGACGATTATTTGCCGATAACTATATTTTACAGAAAAACTATAAGCGTCCAAGATTATTCTTCTAGATGACCTAAACAAAATTCAACGTTGGTCAGACGAAAATGAGATAAAGTTAAACGTGGCAAAAGGTAAATCGATTACAGCTACAAAAAAAAGAGAAACGCTTTTGAAATTTAATATAAGTTTGGGGACGAAAACAAGTAGACGAATGTAAATATGTAGGCGTAGCCTTGAGCAGAAACTTAAATTGAGGAATATATAAAATGAGTATATGGAAAAAGGTGGAGACTACTCCGCTTTGTAAATAGAGTACAACCGAAAAGTACCCGAAAGAACAAACATGTCGCTTACAGGTTCCTTGGACAGCTTTTTTTACGCAGTATGTTGGGATCATTATGGAACTGAAAATATACACGGTGGTTCAAAATTGATCTGAAAATCCGATGTTTTTAGGGGTAAGGAGGGCTAGGCTTTGTACACCGTTAAAACCTTATATTTACATACAAACTGAAATGTAGTGTTGATAAGGCTCGTATTCATTTATCGATGTATATCGATACATGACAGCCGACGGACTGACGTAAATACTCTTTTGTAAATAGGACCGTAAGAGACTGAAATGATTTTCCTGCAGGTCTACTAGAGACCGAAAACTGTGAAATTATATAGAAATTAAGGATATTGTTTGAATTAAATTTATACTAACATAAAATTATTGTTAAAATATATTTGTAATGTTTATATTAATATTAGACTTAGTAATTTGGTATGTGCTTATTTTATTACAATATAAAATGCTTGTTGGCACCGTGCTCCGCCCATTGTGACCAAATAAACCTAACAGATTTTACAGCGTAGAAGTCTTTAAAAAATTTAACTTCTAGTAATTTTCAGACGATTATAAATATAAAGCAGACATTAAAATTTGTAATATGACTTGTCATTTTTTCTGACATAAATAGGTTCGAATATGGTCGAAGCTGGATAGCAATCAGGTTAGTTCTCTTAAGGAAAAGGAAATAATTTGAATATGGAATATGAAATATTGTTAATCTTTCTAAAAATGTAAACATATACATCCATTTCACCGATTCAGTCAGTCAGATAAAATATTTCACTGTTTCTTTAAATGTGATCAAATATATTAATAACATTAAAATGAATGCGTAAAAATATTGATTACAACGTTTCAATGGCTTCTATAATATAATTAGATCAGTTCTGAGTTCAAACTCGCTGTGAGTTATGTTTTGCCTTTACGCGTTCTCATACTATTCATCCAATTGCCGTGGAATTTTTGTCTTTAGCGCTGAACAACCTAAAGTAGTTTTCTGTCGATCTTTTAAATATTCAGGAAGCTTTCTTCCCCCTTTAAGGCCTAAAAACTTCCCAACCCAATTATCTGCTCTAAGACTTCTTGTTTGTCCCTTATGATTTCCTATACCATTCATCCTATTTCCATGAAAACTTGGTGTATTGTAGTGCTCTGCGCAGAAAAGGTTTCTTATTATCATTTGAAGATTTAAGCTCCTTCCTTCCCCCATTTCATAACAAAAAAGGTTCTACCTTTAAGGCATATAAAACTTGCATCCCATCACGTAACCTGATAAACGATATAATTTAATTGCTACTTAGCGTAAAATAATGCTCAAATTCAAGTAATATTTTATTGAAGTAACGACATTTTAAATAGTTAATTATAATGTAAAATGTTATATGAGACAATGCAAATGATCGAGAAATACAACTCTGGCGCCCGAGACGTATTTTTCTGTAATTAAAGGTCGAGTCACTTATCTGATGCGATTTTCACGAAAAATAATAAGTATTGTTACTTACGTAAAATTTTACTTTACGATATATAATTATAGGTAATGAAACTTTTATTAGTTATAAATATGAAAATATCGCAGTGTAGATTGATTATATGAAGACCAGGATCGTACACATTCAATTTTATTTTTGTTAGATATGAATCTATGCACATTACTTCGCAGTAATCACGCCATTACAATTATAATTGACTGTTCCACTGTATTTTTGTGTTTATGCGGGTCACATATAAATCTAAATGGGTGGGAGCATTTTTGACCAAAACTTGTACACATGTTCCTTACAAATGTGGAAGCAAACTACCACTTCTTGAGGGGGGTACATAAATTTAAAACGTTCATAACGGCAGATATTTGGAAGTGAATAAATATTTTTCGCATTTAGTTAAATTGATTAGTACTGTACATTTTTTTCAGATTATAAGCTACTGCGCTTTTTTGGTGCATTGTAGTGTTCAGCTCAAAGATCTTTGGAAGAGTTAGATTTCTTCCTTCCCCCATTTCAGACTAAAAGAAGACCCTGCCCAAAATACATTTTGAACTTTCAACAGGATACGTTATGCCTTCACATAGCCTTACAAGTGACATGATTATATTCCTTAAATATAACTAACATTTTATTTAAGTAAGGACAGTTATTAATTGTTTTTCGTGAACGGCGTATGAATGTGATTATTTAAAGTAGAAATATATTTATTGACCCGATTATTATACTGTCATCACGGAGGTTAAAATTAAATTAAGTTCTCATAAAGTAGAGGGCGTGAGAACGTAAATTTTAGAAAGTGTGACGCTCTCGCTGATGTTTTAATCACGTGTTGACAAAGAGATTACTTTATCCGACTAATGTAAATATATTTACGGGCATCGCTGGGGACTCAGCTAAAACAACATAAAATATAATAATAGACTGATTCTATTAAAAAAAACAATTTATAAATAAAATAATGTCCCAAAATATGCATTTTTTTCGACAGCAGTAATTAGAATATATTTTTACGTCGTTTACACTGTACTCGGCCTGCGTAGGACCTGGCTTGACATCTTCAATGTCATTTTAGGATTTTTGGAATGGCTACTGGCTGGCCATTGTCTCGGTTCTCTTTAATCACGATTTCCTTAGTCGTAGTAGAAATACAAATACCCATGGCCGAGCTGGAATTCAAAATCCACTACACCAAGAAGGTTGGAAGTCGTTTATTAAACCTTGTGAAATAAAACAAATTGTAATTATTAATTATACAATAATCAGAGTAAGGCGATATTAAAAATTTCAAATCCAATGTTGATCACACTCAGCGCACATATATACCAATTCAATAAAATTGTGAGCAAAAATAAAATGTGATACAACATCAATTACTTGTTTTACAGTCCGGTGAAATTTGTTAGACAGGTCGTTTGTTGGTCGTATGTAAAGTTGACACATACCTGTTTTCATAACAAACTGCTGTTGTTAAGTTCGTACGATTGTTGTCGTGGTATTCAGTTCTAAGATTGGTCTCATGCAACGTCCCATGCTAACCTATCTTGCGCAAGCCATTTCATTTCCTCGTGACTAGAACATCCCACCTGCAATATAATCTGCTTAGCGTATTCCATCCCACCTCCCTCTTCTGTTCTTACACCACACACTTCCCTCTAATACTAAAGTTACATGTCTTAAAACGTGGTCTTAATCTATCCCTTCTCTTGGTCAACGTCCTCCATATTGTTCGCTTTTCCTCTATTCTCTTTAGAACTTCCTCGTTAGTGATTCTATCCACCCGTCTGATTTTCAGCATTCTCCTATAGCACCACATTTCAAAGGCTTCTATTCTTATTCACACTTACATTACCCTAAGTAAATTCCTCTTTTTAGCGAAAGCCTTTCTTGCCTGTGCTATCCTGCTCTGTCTACTATACTTCTACCATCCCTAGTTATTACGCTTCCCAAGTAGCATAATTCCTTAACTTCCATCAAAATCTCCCTTCCCAATCTAACAGCCTTTGTTACTCCTCTCTTTCCCACACTACACTCCATTACCTTGGTTTTTCCCTCTATTAATCAACATATCAAAATCTTTCTCCAATGAGCACGTTCATGTCATTTATTATGGTTTCCAAGTCATCTTATGACTCCCCTTATATTAAAATATCATCTGCAAAGCGTAAGGTTTTTATTTCTTCTCCTTGCAGTATAATTCCTTTTCCATATTCATTTTTTTTAAATTAAAAGAAAACTTTATCTGTACAGTGTACAATTTAGTTATGATAATATTATTTACTGACATAACTTGACACATGAATGGGAAAACTGCTCAATAGCAGGCCCCAGCATATGATTGTTTACAGGAAATTATAGAAAATTTTAATTAATGAAATGATTACTGTAGTATTTATGATTAGTTGAAGTTCTGGTTTCACTGCTCCAAAAGTTCTGTTGGACGTTTTCTTTTTAATCTTCTATGGTGCTTGGGTTGAGGAAGGTTGTTTGCTGTATCACTTATTAATAGGTTGCTGTGGCCTGTCATAGAAGTGTGGAGCTTGAGATAATTGGAGTTAATGGATTGGAGAACTGTGGGAATGTTTAAATCGCTGTGTAAGATGCTGTTTCTTATGTACCATGGTGCATTTGATATTATTCTTAGTATTCTGTTCTGGGATGTTTGAATTCTTTTGATTTGAGATGCAGCCGCAGAACCCCATAATCCACAGCTATATAGCCATATTGGCCGTATTATTGTCATATATTTCCACATTCAGTTTTAACTTTCTTCATCGCCTGTTCTATGTATAAGTAAAACTTCCTACGATTATTGAACAATTAATTGTCGAGTTCATTTAAAAGATTTTTTTGTAAACTTCGGTATAGTCCTGTATCCAATATCCAGGCTTATTACGGCTTGGCAACGATGCAACGTCACGAATGGTATGTTAGCATTTATTTCTCATTTCAAGGTTATTCAATTTTAATGTACAATTTTTTGACTAGAATATGCAACACTAACCCCGTATTTCAGTTGCACCGATCTATCTGTATTCTTCACTCATACAATTCATCTTAGCTATGAAGTTTCTATCAGATCACACTCAACAAAGATTTGAACAAAAATATTCCATTCGTACGCTTCACAAAGAAACTAAGAGTAATTTTTCTGCGTATTACAGAATTTAATATATTGCAAAACTAACATAATAATTGCCAAGTTGAGAATACAATCGCATATGTAATTTGTACTGGATAAGGGAGGTCAAGCAACACACAAGATAATTACCAACAATACCGGAACAAAATTCAATAACCACTTTGCTGTTCCTAATTGGCAGTAGCATATGATCAGTCATAAAAATTAATATTTGTAGCAAAAGTAGTCGTATACCTTATGTCTGTTATTGTAATACATGCAATCAGTACGCCCTTGCGATGTTGGAAATGTTTTGTTAAAAAATAATACCGGCAAAAAACAAAATAATATTAGGAATAACTTGATAACGTCGAGTTTGCCAGGAAATGGAAACATTTCAAACGTTCGACAGGAAATTATTTATCTGGAAACAGCAAGCATCTCCCGGTTTTTGTGATTTAAATCTAAACTTGATGGGAAATAATCCAATTTTAGCACAGAAAAAGGTGTTTCATTTACAGTAATTTACGTGACAAAAAGAGAATTTAACTACGGCGTATGTTCAGCAAACTTAAATAGAGAAGAAACTCTAGCAGATAGGGCAACGGAGAATTAATCGCGCCCTAGGAAATTGCCACATATCTTTAACTAGTTTTGGAAATTATTTACTTCCACGATACACTGTTACGTTTGCAATATCAGCAACGCTGATGACAAATACGAAGTAATTATGTGCACACGGAAATTAGGAAACTTGGTGTATCATTAAAAAAATTAATGTACGTATTAGAAAAGACAATCCGTTAAATAGTCACATACGTCGCATACGTCTTTGAAGCAAATTAAATCTATGTTCTTTCTGCTAAATGTCTATTTCATTATATATATATATATATATAATTAAATACACATACGCACATACGTCTTTAAAGCAAATCAAATCTATGTTCCTCCTCCTAAATGCCTATTTCATTATATATATACAGTTTTATTCGAGTTATGTCTCTTTTCTCCAAATATCAAACAAATGCAGACTTATTAAATCAGTATTTAAAGTGTTCATTATGACTAAAATTTTGATGTACATTATTGTTTTTGTCTGGAAGGAAAAAAAGTGTCCAATGTTTCAACTAGGGCAAAACTTATTTTGTCTTTGGATTAGAGACCACAGGTAATTTGATCTACACGTAAATAAATAAATCCTCTACATTTAGATACATCCAGACAATAACCAAGCAATGGAATATAATTGTTACTTGAAATGCTATTCCATCGATTCTATGATCTAGAATGTTATTTGTTTTTTATAATATTCGTTACATTAAATTACAGTCACAGTTTATAATTAATAATCATGAAAAGTTGTACTAAATATTGATCCCATTATATATATATATATATATATATATACAGCGTCATAACATTAAAATTGCCTCTGACGAAGTGTTAAACATTTAACATTAATACAAACTGGTAAATATTTCCTAGAAACAGAATGTATTTCTTACATGTAGATGCTATTTTAGTCACTAAATACTTTCTAATTTGAACAACCTTGCTTCAACGTTTTTTAAAAAATTATTTTTTAAAAGAGAGACTAATTTGGTTCCACTTGAAACTCAGATGAAATCATTATTAAATATTGTTATTTACAATGATATTGATAATATGCGTGATAAAAATTTTTAATCTCCTGCACATTAAATTCCATTTGAAGCCCGTAATTTAAAATACTGGATAGAGAGCTGAATTTGAGTATTAAAATCTGCCGTAAAATCTTTCGGTCAATCGAACTATCATTGATAAAAATATTGAGTAAATTCGGCGAAAATACGATGAAAATATACATGTAGTTGGCAGAAAGAATCTTAGGAACTGTTTCAAATACTTGTGATTTTCTAGACTTTCGACTGCAAGGCACAGCAGTTGTGGCCAACAGACGACGGACGACGCGCCGTAACTCACAATTGTAAAGTACGAACAGCTGCTGAGATTCCATTCCAGTTCCAAATGGACAACAGCAAGTGTTGATACAGCAATGCGGCGCTACTGCTCTTTTATTATAAAATTTCGGCGAAGGGCTACGAGTTTATTTCCGACGACATAATCTTTACAACACAGCAATCGGAATATAGATAATTACTAGCTGAAATACCCGGCGTTCCTCGGGTTCACGTCAATAATAATGCCGGAAATGTAATTAAACACAAGTTTATTACAGTACTGAAGGGTAAACCACAATCTAGTTCTGTTGTCAAATCCAACTATTTTCAATCCAGGGTTGTGTAAATGGCAAAAAGCTTCAAAACTGTAGTTTTTATTACAAAAAGGTGTCATTTTTATGGTCTGAGAAGTACCGGTCTGTAACCAAAATTATACAGAATCGAATTTACAATCGACGGTGTCCTCAGAATTTTTCCAACTGCCCAGTTTCCGAACTACAGGGACCTAAAGTTGGACGGTTTCCAAAATTGATTTTTTTTGTGTTGTACGTCCGGGGAGGGAAGAGAAGGGGACAAATAAAGATAACTATTGATATATCTTGGCGACACCAAGAGAATAAACCCTTTCTCGTTTCTTCACGTTGAGAAAAAACACCGAAAAAACCTTCAAAAAAGTGGGGAAAACGGAGGTTTATTGACATTTCCCTTTTTCACATATATACAGTATTGTTGTTATTAAAGTTAATTTAATTTAATATTTTTCCCTGTGTTTAATGCCACTAACTAATTCATAATATTTTATTTGCTTTAAAAAATAAGTAATTATTAAACATTATAATTTTTCTAACATGAACTAATTTACGTATATAACGTATCGACGATTTATTTTGGTTAACAGGCTACATGAGGGTGATCCTGAAACAGGCAACTCCCCTTTAATAGCATAGGAAGGGAATTGAAAAGGAGGGATGCGGAAGGTAGAGCAAGGTAGCCAAGGGTTAAGGCTCGCAGTTAATATATAGGCGCTGCGGGAGTTTTCTCGCAGGCGCTTCACCCCAGAGTGACTGCGGGCTCACCTTATTATGTCGGGAATGCCTCGTACTCTGATTTTTTATATATATTTATCAAATTTCTCACTTGCCGAGACACCTTCACCTATTTTGGAAGGTATATGTACTGGGTTCAAAGACCTTGGGCATTTGGCAAGAGTTGTCCGCTGATCCCATTGGATCAGTCGGCCAACTGCCTCCTAAAGCTGGTGGAGACATGGAGAAGGGAATGCTGCGTTCCCACAGCAAACTCGTCTCCCGTCCTTCGGAAGGGCGTGAGAATAGTACCCAATGCCCGACCTACCTGATACAGGTTTCCCAGGGTTTTCCCTGCATCTCTTTAGGTGAAACACCGGGTAGGATCCTTAAACCATAACCCGGGGGCCCTAGTTAACCCTTGGCTACCATGCTCTACCTTCCGCACCCCCCTTTTCAATTCCCTTCCTATGCTATTAAAGGGGAGTTGCCTGTTTCAGGATCACCCTGTTACCCAAAATAAATGGAACTCGCAGTTAGTTTTGAATAGGTCCTGCTTTCACACGTTTCGGAGCCTATTTCAGACAAACTTCCAGATAGACAGAAACTTCAATTATGTTGATCGGGAGAAATTATATTTATTTTCTTTGTTTATAAAATGAGCAATTACTAAACATTAAAATTTACCGGGTGGGAAAAATAAAAGCAATTTATGTAAACATCGTATCGACGATCCAAAGAAGTTTATTATTTTTCAGGGAGTTAGTTCTCTGCCAACGATGCGTTAATTACGACGCGAAACGTTTATAATTTAAAAATGTATATAGTATTATAGATAAAAAATACGGGTAACTCGCATTTTCTTTAGGAGAAATTGATGCGTTTATGAGACACGGAAACTTTTACGTAAAATGTTTTAATTTTTTTTTCACATATATAACTTTAGTATATTTAAATATTTTTAAAACCATGGGCAGCTTCGGTCCCTGAGAAACACGTATGCCAAAATGTGGTCAAATTCGGACAAGTAGTTTGGACGCTTACAGGTGTGACTCACGCACAGGCTTGTAGATAAATAGATTATTCAGAGATACCTACAATTGTTCGGCTTTCCATGTTCTGATTTGGAGAAAACGTAACTGAGCCCTGAGTCGTTTATACGACTTATTGAAATCCCTTATTTCCAGACCCAAAAAACATTTATCACGAGACCTTAAAGAATACTGGATATTTTCATTCTGCTTTTTGAATTTGTAAGACGTGAATAAAAACTGCGAGGAAAGAATAAATGTTCGAGCAAATGAGAAATTGATCAAAACAGGGCAAGTAATTTCGTTTCTGTCATCATTCCGAATCAGTTATTCGGCTCAAAGGGTTACAAGCTCCCTTCTATTTCATTCTCCTACCTTCCTCTGTTCAATCGCTTTGACACATTTCTTCGCCCACTACAAATGCTGACACTTCGTAGAAAATCTGAGTCCGCCATTCTGAGCTATTTTAATTATTCTCCATATCAGACTCGAACTAAATTATCTGTGAATTACATCCACAATATGTTACACGCGGCTTCGGCTGAGCGTAATATCGGTCGAATTGCAACTAGTAAATTAGTATAGCAAAAGTCGACGTCATTCTTACACTTTAATTGTTTCTGTAAAGACTTAACTCATGATCAGAGGGTTTGGAGGTCTCCGGCATATTTAAATTTCATATTTATATTTTTGTTTTTCTGGGCGAAGTCATCAAATAGGATTGATGCATCATCTTAGAAATTATAAGGAGGCATATTCAGACTAATTGAAACAAGTTGAATATATTACTAGAATAGTTTTTAAAAACTCACGAATTTAATTATAAACGTCATAGTTTTCTAATTAACTGTCATTTTGTAACCCATATTGGAATTTTTATGATGAACAAATGGAAAAGGATGGGAAAGTAGTTAAAAATTTACAACACCGGATTGTAATGCATAATTTTGATTGCTTTCAGTAGTGTGTTGAAAGACATATTCAAAACTAATGTATCTTAGTCTGCATAATTTCTATTATGAGCTACATACTCTAAATGTTTCCATCGACTTCTACCAAAACCTTAATTACGTAATGAGGAAAGATTAAGGTTATTGCAAAAAATTATGGCAATAGTAATTGAAATTGAATTTCCCTTTCAGTAGCTAATTGGAATGCATTTATAATGTGATTTTCAGAACGTATTCAAAGACGAACAGAATCCTTTATCATCAGACATTCATCACAGGTATTTTGATTGTTCAACTTTTGAAATGTTATAATTTAAATAGTATGAAATCAGTCGCAAATTCATTCCATACAATATATAATTCGAAATACAAAAGAATTCTTGTCTTATCTTCGATTATTATTTGTGAAGGGCACAAGAAAGATACTTTCTATTTTACATTTTGCGTGTTCTAAAATATTTTCTTACAGTAAAGCAGATATTCCAGTAATAAAATAAAATAAATTAACGAGCAGTTTTACGGACAGTTATTAATTACATTGAACGAAATTAAACGCCGCCAAGGCCAGAATTAACTTTTATGCATTTGGAATCTTTTCATCAAAATTTAACATCTGAAGAAGTCTCAACTGTGGCGACGAAACGTCGTTCAATCTAATTAAAACTGTCTTTAAAACTGGTCGTTAATTAATTTCATTTAGTAGTTTCTTTTCTTTTTCATTTTATTTGTAGCCGCATCAACAAAGTAGTCATTAGAGACTTATAGAAAATTACAAATACCAATACATTTTTATCTTTAAATTAGAAGTTTCTTATATTAATTTATAAGAAGTTCTTTGTAATCTTCCAGTATAACAGATTTGAAACTGTTCCTTATTCGAAGCGAAACGTTGGTTAGTCGTTATAATTACCTTTAAGTTTGTGAAATTAAATAAGTCGTTCTATTTAATAAATTATATTGCTTGTACTTTATCTCTTTTAATTCTTCTTAAATAACTGTTTATATTCATATTAATCTCTTTTGAATAATAATATTGAGATATTATCCGACAATTACAGTGAAATTGTCTCAGTATAGATTCAATGCTTAATAATTAAAAAATTCCCTTGTCTAAGTAAGAGACTAAGATCAACGAACAAAGAGAGAGAGAGGGGGGGGGGGGAGAGAGAAGTGCTGTGAATAGAATTTACGAGCAATTTCAGGGCTGAAGGCGTGTGGATTTATTGACCATGAGAGTAGATCTGTGTTTCTCTGCGAAGTCGGACCTAGTTTAGTTCGTGCTAATATACGATATTGTTCTCGGCTCTGCTGGTGGCAGGAATATGAATATGAAGTGAGAGGGGAAACCGTGACCTTCCGCTAACAGCGAAAGTAGGCAGTAGGAGGCAATATCGATTCCATGCGCCAGGAAACCATAAGACCTGCTGCAGAGGATTTCCCGAGGGAGGAAACTCGGGTAACGAGAAGATGAATTCAATTAAGAATCACGTGAAATACAGATACTGCCCATTTGTATCGATAAGGACCGCGGAGGAAAATCGTTGTAGCATAAAATTAACTTGGGAAGAGCTGTTGTACCTTTTCTAAGAATCACAAATATTCGTTTAAGCGACAAATTACTCTTCTTACGATGTATATTGTTTCTATTAAAACGTACTTGAGTGTGAGAACTATTTATAAACGCAGAAACATTGCGTCTCGTCATTCTCGTCTCGAAGTTTATATTCTTGTATGAAATAGAATTAGACATTGTGTGCTGGAACACGAAAACACAAGATTATTATTCTGATTGGAAGCGCGAACGTGGATATTTACTCTCATTGTCAACAATAATGACAGTAATATGGATTCTTTAATAAAGATGAATAATGAAATTATCTCTGAAATGAATTAACCTATGTTTTATGTTTTAGAAGAATAATAAAATAATATCACGTAGATACTATAGACTCCAACGAATCATAATGTTATATACTATCGAACAAATCCCTATATCAGAAAGAATGTGTCTCTTCTGGACAACACAGTGTTCAAAATTTATGAATAAAAATATAACTAGACACGACTTACTATACGTTTTTCTGGCATTCAAGAACCCCTCCAATCACTAAAATTTATTTAGTTCAAATAAAGAGTTAATGTTACCGTAATAAAGTTTCAAATCCACATGTAAGAAGTTTCGGAAATTTTATCGGTTTGATTGCGACTGAGTTTGAGCACATAATTGGAGGATGATATGAACAGTAGTGACTTTAGATTAATTTATTTTTTATATTTAAACCAACATTTAAAAAAATAGAGAACAGCGGTTATTAGACTCCATAGAGAATTAAAAATGTAACTTTAAAATACAATGCCTTATTAATTAAAAAGGTAGCCAATTAACAAACGAGATTAAGTGGTTAATTAAATACTACATTACTCTGCTGTAGTGCTTGTTGCCTTCCACGTGTAAATTAAAATCACATGACTCGTAAGAAAGACTTTTGTCTGTTAATTATTTAAAACAGTTCTAAAGTTATTTACTGTTTCAAAAATAAACCGTTCAGTCAGTTTCCTCGCAAATCGACAAATGTTCCTGTGCAGGGTGTTACAATGAGGTTTTGTAACTTGCGATGTTTCGTCTGAAGATGATGGGAGACAGTTTGATAAAGAGTAAGAACATTCTTATGGCTCTATGTAACAATACGTAGATGATTAAGGAGGAAAATTCTCTACTAGGCGGGGAATCGACCCCGGGACTCCTTTATCCGGACGGACGTTCCTCCATCTGACATAACCGAGTCGATAACCCTCCTTTACACCTGATCGAAGGCCAATCACAATTTAAAAATGTCACCTTGATCGAGGCCATAAAATTTCCAAGCTGAGTGATGAAGTCATTATAGCCAGTGTACATTGCTACAGGTTTAAATTAAATTAGGTATAGGAGGAAACGATTGGATTGGGGGTCGACATTTTCTTTCTCTTATCTTCTTTATAGCCTATCTGTGTTGCTTCTTTGAAAATCATATACTTCTATTCTAAGAATACTCTGTTTCCTACAAATTGGGCAAAGTAAGGAAAAAGACTTTTGATAACCCGTCTTGTATTTTAAATTTAACTTCCTAAAATGATTAGTTCAGTTTGTGTTGAATTACTCTATAGATTTATTTATTTTCCTGTAAATCCAGCAAAGTATTGTTTATAACAAGGAGTTAAAATGCAGCTTTGGAGCGTTCACCAGATTGTCTCAAGATGGCGGACGGTAGTTTGATATTGCTAAGAACATTCTTACGGTTGTATGTAATTGTAATGAAGTAAGGTGGTCATTACAATTTCATTCAATTAGTGGTGATAGCATAATCACATTGGTTGACGCCAAGGAGACGGAGAAGGCCGACCTGAATCGTGAGAAAACATGAGCTTAGAAGATTAGCGAACGCTATCTGCCCAGGCTTTACCCCCACGGAAATTTCGAAGGACATTTCTCCCTCCGCGAAGTCACATGACCACCGCGAGTTAAACTTCATACGAGAGCCGACATGTTAGTCTGGCTGTATCTTCACACACACACACAAGAGAGAGAGAGAGAGAGAGAGAGAGAGAGAGAGAGAGAGAGAGAGAAACGAGAATACTTGGTCGCCATTAAATCATACTTGTTAGACGGTTGTCTTAAATCTCTTGAGACAAATTGAGAGAAGGAAAGAAGAAGGCAGCTATACGGACTTAAGGCAACAGCAAGTGACAGCCCCGTCCACGTAGTTATCGCAGGAAACAAGGAAGTAGACCTTAATTCTAGGACAGAAGACCCCAGGCGCCTAACTGTGCCGACAAAGGATTCAGCTGCTTATGAACACAGCAGTGTCAGGCGTGTCACTCTCACTGTATTAAAATGCACATGACAAGTTCCCACTGAACGACAACGCCCACATATTCATGACCCTGTAAATAGATTGAGTCCCTTGCTAAATTCTAATTCTGGGTTAGCCGTGGAATTTAATGGCCCCTAAATTTGTATTAGTCGTAATTTAAAGCAATAAATTATTCATTTAATGTTAACGTAATACATTTGTCATTATTTAAATTTAATAAATTAACTTCTCTAGTTTTACATTATATAAATTACATTTAAACCAGTCCAACCACTTTCTTGTGAAAAATGAGCAAGAATAATTTTATATTGAAAAATAAAGTGGTTCACTAATTCAAAATTCTTATTTTCTCACCGAGTCCTTATTTGTCTACAATAAAATTCGAGTACTTACCACTACACGGAATCCAATTTTCATTGGGATCATTTGCGAGAAATATGGAACGACCTTTATTCTTTTTTTTAGAGCGAAGAAGCAGATCAGAACACTGTTTTCAGGGAAGATCTAATCCGTGTCCCTACCTGAATATTGTACGCAGTTACCGTTAGCTTGCAGGAAATGACCCTGCCATGTTCCGCCATGCTCTAAATTTTTATATCCCACGATAGCTGAGTGGAGGAGCTGTTGTAACATAGAAAGTGATCCTGGCCGAGTTCCAGGGAGAATGTCCTGGGTTCGAGGCGTCGCATTGCGGTCGAAGCAGTTCGGGTGCGGGTTCTAATTCAACCGCAAACCTCCCTTGGCCAACAGTACCTGAGTAACCTCACAGATACCTGACAACCGCGGGAAGTAATATATTCCAGTAAAGTATCTTTAATTTGTTCCGTTTACTTTAAGTTTCGTATTACGCGAGTAATATTGCGTGTCTCTGTAACTCGTAGGTCGTGCTTTATGAAACCGCCTAATCTTCATGAAAATTGTATTCCAAATCAGGAAAAGTCATGACAATACGTAATTGATAATAACCACGATGAATTCATAATAATATATTTGGAGTATAGAACCTTATTTTTAAAATGGTTTTGAAGGTTGTTGACAAAATGTTACGTTACTGTATTTCCGAAATATCCCCTATGAGTTATTAATTATGTTATATGCTTATTTTTCTCTTTAATACTCAACTGAAACAATTATTTATTACATCGGCATTACCGTTTCCCCTCTCTCTTCAATAACAGTCGATTGAACTTATTATATATTCCTGACAAAAAGGAACACTTGAGAACGGTGTGAAACATAACTATACGGTTAGGATATTTTTTGCAGAGAAAATAGAATGAAAATTGCAACCTAAATTTCGGACAGTTTTCCTTATACTTGTATTAATGGAAATTTTACTTTTTTGTTGTAATTACAAAATTTTGATACATATGAAAAATTCAGTAATAGCTTTTAACTCTTACATTATAGGCACTAATTAATATCTTTTAAAACTATTAATTAATATATATTGCCCACACGTTGAAATTCGAAACATAAAAATGTTTCATTACATTACACTCTATTTATTTCTCTAAAAATTATTACATTGATAGCACCACGTTGTTATGAGCCAAATTATAGCATGAAACTTATGTAATATTATTTTAGTGAGAGACGTAAAAAACTACTGGTGCATTAAGATTGAAAAAATTACTCCCGATACGTTAAGAGAGACGAAAATACTCCCTGTACCCTATGTGATAAATAATTTAACATTCGATATGTTCAATGGTATTTTAACCCAGTGTTTCTCCACGAAATATAAATAATATGAAGAATAAAATTTAGTAGAACTGGCTTCAGTTGTACGCAGAACTTTGTATCACCGCCTTTCTGGTCAACTCCTAAAGATGAACTGCAACTTAACGGAATTGAATTCAGTAAATTTCACAACCCAGGATTCGACATCATTCACGGTCGATTTACGTATTATAATTATTTAAGTGCATTTCTCACCGTAACTATCCTATATACTACAATTAATCCGAACTGTAAAGAATTTTTCTCAGCCACTACTTTAACTGCGTAATATAAACTATTAAAGGTTCTTTTCGCGTTATATTAATGTAATGCCCCTCTACCCATAAAGATAATAATCATTTATTTAATCCTGATTTTACAGTCGCACCAACATCGAGGTCATTAGCGGCTTGTTACTAATTGATTTTTCTCTGTTGGGTATACTCAGTCAGGGTTCTTGAAAACAGCCAGGCCCAAGCCGGGAATCGAAGCCAGGAATCTCTGTGATGTGAGGCTGTGACGCTAGCCGCTACACCACAGAGATCTTCTCTACTACTTATCATACGATATGCGGTTTGAATTACACACAAACAACATCAATTACACGAATTGGAATATTTAGAATCCAGAAATAAAAACTTATATTTCATATCTCGAAGACCTAAAGTCATGTTCAATTGTTTGTATACTCCACTGTTATTACGTGATGTCACAATATTTGTGAGAACTAAATTACATAACGAAGACAATCATGAAATAAATTGTCACATACATTTAGAATTTGAGGAAAGCTGAGAAGATGGAACTTAAATATTAACACAAAAATATGAATATAAATGCATTATAAAGTCTAAATGTATATATGGCAGAGAGACTCAATAAATACTTACCTAAGAAATATTTTGTTTACACATATAATCTATAAATTCTTGTAATTTGACCGTTCTATGGAAGACCTCATCACATATGAAATTCGAGGAGGATTTTATATAATAAAATGAACTTTCTTTACAATAAAATATGGCCATTCCCTATTTTTGTATACGAAGATTTGATTTAGACTTAACAACATGAAAATATATTGCTTGCGTATGCTTATAAAGTATGTGATCTTTATTATGGTATTTGCGTTCTGTTTATTCTTGGTAGTGAATCTCATTGACAGGAAAGGACACACTCGGATGCTTCCAACATTTAAAAACTTCGTTCTTCCTCAGAGAAAATCAATACAAATTAAAAATCAAGTCTTTGAATAACTACGTTTAATATATTCCAGAGAAAGTAATTAATAGGAGCTTGCGAAAACCAATAAAATACAACTACTATATTATTTTGTAAGATATTTTGTTAAATGATTGTAAATTGGTACTTTCGCTAAGACTCCCCCATAATTACATTTCACATATGCATCTGTTTATCCTCACACACGATATTTGCATAGCGAGCGTTGGTAACATGCGGTAATTTTGATTAAAGCCGTTGATTAACGCCTTCGTAAAATTATTCACTAAGTGGAGCTTGATATATAGGCCATTACATCGCAACAATAAGCACACTGAAACTTCCTAACTTAAAGGTCTTCATCAACGAAAGTACTCAATTCTCGTATTTGGCTTAAGACTAATGCAAAAAGGTCTGCTGGTGTCTTCAGAACTAATCTGCATAATTGGTTCTCGTCATTAAGACAAATACTCTCGCTTTGCGTCTTGAATTCCACAGTTGTAGAGGTCGCTGTAGTCAGCAGTTATTAAAAATTTTTGGATTACTGCGAAACTAATTGAAATATTTAATTCGCTTGTTTTCAACTCAAAAAATGTTTTAACCCGTTTTAGTTGAGACAAAATTACTCTTTTGAGTTAGTGAGCTGTAATTGGACAGAAATTTCTCAGGTAAAGGAAATTCGAATTCCCAGTCGTAACAGAGACAAAAGAAATATTGGTTTTTATTAATAGAATTAAAATATATTTGAAGTGGCAATAAACCTCGTTAAAAGCAGATAAGAAGTTCTAAAAATACTGGCGCAGATTTTCACTTGGAGGTTATCTCTTTTAAGTCCGAGATTAAGTTATCTGCTTTAATTCTATTAATTATAATGCTAAGAAAAATCGTTAATAATTATTCAAGACAAATCTTTTGAACTTCGTGTATAGTTGTACAAATAATGAATTGACATTGAATTGTTTCTATTAATTTTTGACCGAGCGAATATTTGGTCAACGACTGAAAGTCAATTACCTACGTGGGGCCAAAAACGAACTAAGTCAAAGTGATGATATTGTTAAAAGGTTTCGGGCTGAAAAGTAGGTCATGCAACTGCAACGACCATTTTCCCTGCCTGAAAATCAACATCAGTTGTTTATGAATGGAAATAAAAATTTAAACTTTGAAGGGTACAGAAAAGGACCTGCTGGGAGTCTAGTTTTGAAAACGAGAAACGGGGAGTAAAGTAGTTATTTCAAAGAGTTGTCAAGACTATGGATGAGCTGAGAGCTATGTTACTTGCTGAGAATTTTCACGAAAACACAAGTTTTCGGCTCTCGAACTTGCGACAAAGGGGCTTTTGAACTTCGTGAATGAGTTCCAAATCCAGCTGGTTCCATGACTTAGGGGCGGTGAAAATACAATCAGTCGGCACGCGACGGACGGACTAACCTGGAAGCACTAAAGGCGACGACAGGAAGCCAATTAAGGGGTACAAAGTTTGGTACCTTAGCGACACCATTCTACTTTCCCGTCGATTCCCAACTTGTAAGCTTTCCACTGATTTAGACTGAAAATCTCATTTTCTGCCAGAAGCTCGTATTTTGTATTATTGAAAAACAATAGAAATACGTGATTAATATTGGATTTGTATTATTTTTATTAAATAAATTAACGTTTCACAGTAATTAAATCAAATAAATGAAAGACCCAAGTTTATATTTAACATAACAGACGTTTCGTCACCGTATTTGAGACTTCCTCAGGTAATGCTAAATTTTGATGGATAAATTATGTCAAAAGGGTAAAAATATAAACTTGACAGCTTACAAGGGCAGCGTCAATCGAAATGTGATACAATAATGTAAAGTAATGTTGAAGCTGCCCTAAATAAAAAGCATTGTCTGTATCTGATCATTAATTTATTTCGTTTAATTATTGTTTTATTTTTATGTAATTAACATTTTCGTCTAATTAATATTTTCGTCTCGCTTCGTTGACCACTTGCCACTCCAAAAACTCCTTTATTAATTTGTCAGCATGAAGGCCACTATTAAAATATTTTAGATGTTAGCCTACGTCTTATTTATTCAATAAACATAATCCACAAGGCTCTGCTATTGGTCCTTTGTCATTCCTCATTCATATCAGCAACGTACCTTGCAGAATAAAGTCAAATGTAAGTCTCTTAGTCGATGATTGTGATACTCACTACAACCTAACTGATAGGCCCTACTTCCGATGAAGTAACTATTCAAAATGGCGCAGATGTAATATAATAATAGGTGTGATAAATACGATGAAGAGTAACAACACTGAAAATGCAATAAAATTCCGTATAATACGCCAAGAAATTGTATTAGAGCTAGGAAATGGTGCTTATAAATCCCTTATCTGCCGTAACGTCGAAATTGTTGCAGTTTTCTGGAACCCATATAGGCATGTTCCCATAGAATCTATAGAGGGTACAGAGAAAATCTTCAAATACACAAAAGGGAGCAATGGAAATGAACATGAAAAATAAATAAAAGAGAAAGATTTACAGTAAATGAGACGTGGCAATAAAGGTGCAAAGCAGAAGCATATTCGTACCCATAGTAATAGATTTTTTTAATAAAATTGCAAATCTATAAAAACGGATTTGAGTAAGTTCTACTTCGAAGACAGAACGATAACAAACTGATAAAAAATAGTTGCATCAGTTTTTAATACTTTCCTGTTTCTTGACCAAAGTTTAGAGGTAATATAAAAAAGTGCAGTACTATAGAAACCGTGTAAGAGAAGGATGGAGTGCTGAGAATTGAGCACAAATTAAACATTTGTTTATATTCCATTTAAAGATTTCTTTTAAAAATAACTAGAATGAATTGTAACGATTTTAAGTTAATTGAATTTGGGTCTGATTTTATATTAAACTTGCTGGGTACCCGGCGTTGCACAGCACAAATTGAATACTCGGCGACTTCCATATTCCCGAAACAGGCACACGAAGCTTGGTTGATTTTGTGTAGTTGACCTTCACTCTCTTCCTCCCCAACACACTGAACTTGCGCGTTGAGTGTAAGAATTAAGATAAACAACCCCAGAATATGGGACTTCTACTCTCATCCTCCACCCCAACCCCTTATGAGGCTGAATTACAACTTAAGTTGCATTTCTAAATTACAGAATTAAGAATAAAAATTGAATTTGAATCCGATCCAGGTTGTTTTGATAGTAATTTTATTTTACGCCACTTCACCACCACACATAGGACTTGATGCTCTCCCATGTCGAATGGGAATGAAATTATACACAACAAACACCGGAACAAACGCTACCAAACTAACTGACTCCAAAAATATTTATTCGAAACAAATATCGGCCGGTTTTGGATGTTTTAAAATGTTCACCCCTCCAAGCCCCCTTATAAAGGTGGTCTTTTCCGAACAGTGTTCGTTTTCTGGACTCAAGTAACACGTGTACTAAATTTGGTTGAAATTCCTCCACGTGCCTAGATTTTTATGTGAAATATACACACCCACATACATAGAAATTTTGCGCCTTTTTAGACATAAAATATTAATTTTATTTACAACAAGAAGATAGTTGAATTATTTCTTCAGTTACGAAATATGTTGTAAAATTCATTAACTAATGAGTGATGTGTATTATTTTTTAAAAAAAGCCACAAAAAATCTTTCTTAAATTTGTTGTTTATGTTTGATCCAAAAAGCAACTCATTCATTATAATAAATTTAACTTTAGAAAGCTTCCTGTTACTTCCATTCTCTACCAGTTGCCGGTAATTTCTTGTTCATCAATTGTGATATTAATATGCAAGCCATTACTCATCGTTAATAATATATTTTTTTCAAAATGTTGATAAAAGTAATATTTAAGTAATAATATAATTCTAAGTAATTAATAAACAAGGGTAAAGTGTAATTTTCTTCATGCGAGGTTTCAAATAAATAGTCAGAAAGGGTTACAGGAATTTCTGTAACGGGTGACTTGTTTATATGGATGATAAATAAAATAAATTAATAAGACAAACTGATTTAAAAATTTTATTTACTTCACAATTTTATTAATAAGCTATGAAAAATTACCTGGTTTAAGTCAATAAGATTTTAATTGCTTAAATTTTCTTTGCATAATAAATAATTTCTAATCTCAGGTTTCAAAAAATTGGGGCGTGCAGAAAAGGATTTTGCAGGCTTTGTAATTCGTTCTTTAATGTAGTTCCTGGAACCATACAGACAAAAGGCGTCGAGAGATCTTGTTATCGGATACCATGTGTTAACTTGCAGGCGTAGGCGTCGTGGCGTCCTAATCAGCAATTGCAGGTTCAGCTAGATCTCTCAAGAAACTGCAACTTACTTCGCCCTTTTTTTGTTTGACTTCTGATTTAAGAATGTTCCATATTCTCGTCTTAGCCTAAACACACGTATTCTTCGACTTTACATTTATTTTAAAGGTTTTTATTGTTTCAAGATGTAATAAAGTTACCAATGGTCTGTTAGAAATAAACTGCAACGAAGAGTAAGGCAGTCGTTTTTACAAAAAAAGAGAAATCTCTCTTCCACTCGATATAAAATGGGGAACGAAGTTGTAACGGAGTAAAATATCTTGGGATCACGATTAGTAAAGATTTAAATTGGGGTAATGAGGTGAGCGAGGTCCCTGGCAGGTAAAGGGTGGAGGGCGCTGCTGCAGCTTCACTTTCTAAGCAGGGTCTTGAGAAAAAGCACGAGAAAAATCAAGATTTCTGCTAACAAAACGCTGGTCAGGCCAATTTTAGAATATGGGGTAACGTGCTGAGATCCATGTCGAAATGAACATACTGTAGCGTTGGAAAAAATACAAAATCTGGCTGAAAAAATGTTTGGGGGTCGATTCGTGAACAATCCTCTCGAGAATTTAGAAGGTCTCAGTAACCTGTGAGGTTGTGCGTAATGTATAAAGCTTATATGGGTGAACCACAAGCTCTGGAATGAAATATGAGACAATCTTACGGCGCCGAATTATATTTCTAAAAATGACCTCCCGTTCAAAATTAAAGAAAAAGGGCAACGCACAGACGTAGGAAAATTTTAATTTGCAAATAGGTCAATACGCGATTGGAATTCCTTGCCTGCAGAAATACTGACGGTTTTTCCGGGAAGGGTAAATCATTTTAGGAATAGGCTAAGAAAACTTAAGTGAGTAGTATTTTTCTTTTAGAATCAGTGAAGTGATGATAGTGAAGTGCAGTGAACGCGATTTTTGTATGACTCCTTTATTTTCTTTTTCAGATCAAAAACTACACTTCAAAATTCTTCCTTAGTGTAAACTTTTTGTAATTGTATTTGTGTTTTATTTATATTTGTGTTTTCTTTGTATATAGCTGCCACCGAGCAAATGCCCAATAGAAGCTAATTATGTAATAATAATAAAATACGGGGCTATTTATTAAAATGGTGAAAATTTGTTTTTATTTAAATATATTTCAATTTAGTAACAAGTTAAATGTATGTTACATCAACTAGGACCCTTTACTTTACTCTTATAAGGTAATTAAAATTACTACCATTTACGACTGTTCCTTTCTCTCAATATAATTTATGAAACATATAGCTACATGAGCTAAAAGAATTATATAAAATAATAAAGGGTCTTATGTGTGGGCATGTAGCTTAGCAGGATGTCGGTTATCTGCGTCCGTTAAAACATTCACACACCTGTTTAATCGGCTTCTGTGACTGCTGGGTCGGCTAGGCATTCCTTCTGCTTCCAGGTTTAATCTATTTAACCTTCTTTTTGTCGGCTGTTCGAAAAGAGTTCTCCTCTGGCTGGCTGTGGGACGCGTTCTCGTTGTTCTAAGGCAAATGGACTGCCATTCATTTAATTGTACATTTGCCTGAATGGTTTAACTTTGGCAAAATATTGTTGGCTTGCTTGTTGGTCTTCACAATGTATGTGCGGGAAACTTCGTTTCTGAATCTCAATATCAGCTGATCTTGGTACATTTCTTCTTCTCGTCTCTCGACTCCTTCCAAGTCTACTTGCCAACTGATCTACCTTCTTCTTACACCACCTCCGGGCTAGACACAATTTCACTGGGGGTATAATTTAATTCACGTGATCGGTTCCCACAATCTCTACTCAAAAACTGTCCGACGTCTTTGCGCATTCCTTCTGTCGTTCACGTTTCCTCACCTTCTCTTCCTCTCCCACAAACATTTTGACATCATGCGGCTAATTTTTAATCAGACCATTCAGTCCATTGATAGAATGCTACCCTGGCTAACAACGGATAAAAACTTAGTAACAGAATACCAAAATGTTTTATTTTTTTAATATTTGCTGCACGAAATCCCTACATTTGTTAATTTTTAGCTATACTTTGATTTCTTACATTTTGTTCGTAAATAACTTTCAATGTTAAAATACGTGTATTTTTTATCTTGTACACTGACTTACATTAATCTGCAATTTCAAAAATGAATTCATTTATACATTAAAATAATACAAATAATGACCAAAAGTAAGAGATGGAACGATTTCGTTCGAAAAGTTTTCTTCGTCCAGCTTTTCTGGACCTCCTCAGTTCATTAATTAAAATATTACAAAACTTAAATGTTGCTTCTGCAACGTTCAGGGCTGAAATTACTTTTTAAAATTATAATGAATTATGGATTACATTCACGATTACTTTCTTGAGTACGTACACAAAATTCAAACCAAATTAAATTCGTGTGCGAATGCACAAAACATAATAAGAAGGGAAATTGAAATCAAAAAAATAGTTGCACTGAGCAGAGTGATGACAGTTCCGATAACAAAAAATGTATTTTCGAATCATCACATCCAGTTACGGAAAAGTAAGAGTAGATAAAACTGTTGATAACGATATCAGTTTTAACACATACACCGTTCAGTTTTTGTAACGATACGGCAAAAATTTATCTGTGTTTCAACCAATTTAAGACAGTATTTTGCTAACCTTAGTTCCATGTGAAACACGGCTTTTTTAAAGCTGGGACAGTCCTTTCAAAAGCACGAAATCGTTTCAGCCCCAAACGATTGGGAAAGATTTTATTCCTACTGTGATTTAAATATTGAGTAGTAATGGGTGATAAACGGTCAAAGAACGCAATGCATATTGAGTAGTAATAAAAATACTTCCAGGAAAAATATTTTCTGGTGTATAAAATAAATAATTTTTTTTGTAGTCAATCAAATTAATTTAAAAGGACTGGTTCATATCAATCAATTAATTAGTCTTTAAAACAACCCGATTTATTTTCAGTCCAATTCACATATCCTCCTCAGTAGCTTTCGACTATATTGTCATTTTCAACTCTTATCTAATTTAAAGCAGCATTATAATTCTATTTACAACATTGTAGCAATCTTGCTATGTCATACTTGAGAGACTCCTTTTAGTATATGTGGAGTGTCTCAAGTATGACATAGCAAGATTGCTACAATGTTGTAAATAGAATTATAATGCTGCTTTAAATTAGATAAGAGTTGAAAATGACAATATAGTCGAAAGCTACTGAGGAGGATATGTGAATTGGACTGAAAATAAATCGGGTTGTTTTAAAGACTAATTAATTGATAAATAATTTTATTTAATTACGGTTTACTTACTATTTTAAAAGTTTCCAGATTTAATTTTTTAATAGTTAAAATTCAGTAATTTATTAATAAGCTTCATTTTGTTATTATGTAATGCACGGAGAAGTAAATTATAGAAAAAGTTAATAATAGCATTCTATAAGAATTTATTATTTATTTTAATGCTGAGTAAGTATCGACACTTTTTTCCGATATGGAATATTCGACGTCCATAATTTTTGATTTCTTACATTTTATTCGTAAGTAATTATCATTATTAAAAGACGTTCCACACGGTACATTGCTTATCTTGGTTAACTACCACTGGACTTAGTTTCATAAAGTCATATATTAAATTAAATTTTTGATTACCTTTATCTCCCTTCCGAAGTGAGACTAACTTAATAAATTATTACACGTGATTTAGTGTGCTACTAACACATTATGAGAGGAATCATCTGAGTAGTTTGTGACTTACGCTAGCTAAAACTTGATCCCTGTATTGTCTGAAACCAGACTGTCCCGGAACCTTGTTATCGCGTCACTTCAGGACGGGGTCACTATCTTAGCTGATACCGTGCTTTTCCATTCCTAATTGTGTCTCTGTATAGTTTTATGTTTCCATTATCTCTGTCTGTTCGTGGTCCTTATTTCTCAGCACAATCTGCATGTAAGTGGATATCTTCTTCCAGATAGCACAGTCCTGGAAATTTAAGCCACTGAATTTCCTTCTTCCTATGAAAGTAGCTCTTGAAATAAATTCCCAGCGACGATCAGTTATTAAAGAGATAAGAGAAAGTGAATGAACTATTACATTGAACCTCATATCTGTTTCGCGTTATTTATATTATAACTTCACAAAATTTCGTTTACTCAGACAATTAACTACGAATGAATATCACACTTTCTTTGGCTTTCAACGAGCAGAGAAAAAATTAATATCATTAAAGGACTACCCAAGCCATCATCAACAGAACCAATATTCCTATAATTGAAAATTTTCCAGTTCCTTGAACCCTTATTCTAGGCATTGTCTGCTTTGTAAATCTTTATATAAAAAATTCCGTTATGCGTGTGTTCGTAATTCTACTCCTAAACGGCTTGACCGATTTAATTGAATTTGTTTTTTTATTTATGTGGTCGCCAGGATTGTTTGTAGTTATAGTTGTACTCGGTAGGTGGCACTGTTGTCAAGTTCAGTAAAATTATTTTTTAATTTACAAATAATTTTATTATATTTCTAACATAAAAAATATATCACCCCATGTTTTCAACCTGACCGTTTGAATAATCTGTGGCATTTGACTAAATCGTCTATAAATGCGCAAATTCATTGCGTCGTAGCTTGGCATTGTTTTGACATTTCAATTTAGGATTGCTGAGTTCTTATATATTCCGTGTATTGTAATCGCGTGCATTCTGAGTGGATTATTTACCGATTTATTCAACGTTGAACAAATGAAGTGTATTTGAAATGATATTTTCCGCAACTGTGAAAGGTGCGTTGTTTGAATTACGATTTAGAGATGTTCAATCTGCGGAATTCCATCTAACCTAATAAATAAACCATTTCATCTTCAGAGTTTATTTATGCGATTTCGATGATAAGGTGCACGAAAAGATTGATATTAAAACTAATGAAAATGAATTACTGGTCAAAACTGGGAATCCAGCTATAAGAATATAGAGTTATTTCAAATCAATAAGAGTATTCACATACAGAGTACAAGAACATCAGACAACATACGTCTCACCTATCAAGGACTAAAATAATGCCATATAGGATTCAATTATAATGAGAGTATACTGTATAATAATTTACCCAGATATTAAAAGTAATCTAATATGCTGTAGCACATATGTAAAGAAATTAATTAAAAATATTCCTTTGACTCCCTAGAAGAGTTTCTATATGTCAAGTTGCAGCAGTCAATAGGATAATATATTTTTATTATATTGTAGACATACCAAAAGTATCATTAGATTAATTTCTTGTTATAATTTCAATTAGTATTCAAGCACACTTCACTTATTTAATATATTTTTCACGTTTTATTAACCAATAAAGCATAACATTAGCTATTCCAAGCGCCAAAATAAAAACTTTAAAAACTGCACCCGTTTAAAATTTTAATTGTGCATTAAGTTACAGATATTGAAAAAAATAGAAAGGAATCGATTTCAATGTAATATTTAAAAAAAGAGTTGAGAAGTTGTCTTAATACGTTCAAGTACATATGAAAGAACTTGTTTTTATTTGATCATCAAATAGTGTTAAATTAACATGAAAGCTTCACATTTCAATTAAAATTTGACAGTAAAATAATAATCGAAAACTAATGCTAATTTAGAAATGAATAGTGCGGAACGTTAGTTACATTTTGAATCATGCCGAGGACTTGAAACTATTTCCACTGAATTACAGTCTTTTCACATAGTTAATGGAGCCTCTATTCACTACAGACGATGAAGGCATTCAGTTACAGCCAACTCGCTATTTCGTTTAATGAGCCTTAGAGCGTACAATGTACTTCGCTTAAAGTTTATATGAGTAATGGATTCTTAATGGAGTTTTGGCAGTTATGGAAATACCTTCAGAACATTCTAAAATTAACAAAATTGTTCGGTGATTATGACGTATTGCAAAGGGTGGAACATGCAATTTCTAAAAATTAATACGTTCATATGAAATGCTTCTGTTGAATAGTGTTAAAATCCTTGTATCACTTATAAAGCACGCACAACACATTATCCCATAAGTAAATCATTTGGATCGACGTTTCATTTGCAACCGTAGTGACTGACAAGCTGCCAATTTACAGAACACATTATCGATTTCACGTCAAATTTAAAATTCAAGGAAAATTCTCTTTTTTCAATGCTGCCATTATAGGGTGTGTTTATTGACCAATCTTGCAATAAGATTTTACATCGATTTACAGTAGCCTTAAGTTAACTCACAATCAAAACGATTTGTTACTAAATCCCCCTTATTCCGACTCACTCGAATTGCTAGTTATCTAATAACTCTGTATTATATATAAGTATCAAAAGTTGTCCGCTGTGAACTATCGGGTGAAGCGAGGTCAGTTAGTGAATAATATAAATTATCAATGTTGAAGAAACAAATATATAAAGAAAATTGAATCTATATTATTATCTTTTGCTATGAATAATTTTATGTACGTAATCACACAGCCTAATACTGAGATACGACGTCCAACGTCACTAAGTTGTGTACGTAATCTACGAAAGTTTCGCCTTCTGACTCACCTATGGTACAGTATTTAGAAAATAACTTATCGGAGGAAGAATAAAGAAGAAAATAATAATTCTATGTGTCGAGCAGTAAAACAACTCTTGCGCTTAGTTCTTATTCATAGCCCTTTACCCTGAGGAAAAGTTTGTTTACTGTCCGAAGCCTATGCTTATTCTTTATTCCTTCATGTACTTCTGCGGCACACTATGAAATTATAAATACATATCTTCTGGGAAATTACTGTAAAATATTTTGTACATTTAGAAAAACACTGCTGGCTTCGACTTCGGAACAGTAATTTACGAAATCTCCGTATTGACAAATTCGGGTTAATGTTTTTACCGAACTGCATGGCATTAAAACGAATGATGATTCAGTCTGCAAATTAAAACGTTGGAGTTTAATCCATTTGTGGATCTACCAAGTTGTTTCTTAAGCCTGTAAGTGTTAATCTTGCGCTATTGTATTTGAGTGTTCCAAACAGTTATTCAAGACTCACGTGTACCTTTCGTAATAATATGAATTGACTCGTCCTGTAACCCGGATATTCCGTAATCCACAGTTACACGCGAATCGCGTATTCTGATTCGGATGTTTGAGACATGCCCGGACATGGTACCAGTTACAGCCAGAAATAAAATGTTTATCTATATAAATAAAACAAAATGTCGGTGTACGATCTGGGTTTGATATACGTGGCCTGAATCAACTATGCTGGGTCTTTTATGCGTTCCTATACAATTTATCCGATTGCAATGAAATTTTGGTGTTTTGTATTGCTCACTACAGAGAAAGTTTCTGTCGATCTTTTGAAGATTTAGGTTCATTACTTTCCTCAATCTTAAGAAATATTATGCCCTTACATAGCCTGTCAGCCGAGATAATTATATAACTGTTAAGACGGCACAAGTCCTAATATTGAAATAAGATGTTATTTAAGTTATAATGCTTTTTAATTGCTCTTTACATCCCGGCTGCACGCTCGCGGCTTTTAGTAACTTTTAATAGAACTGGCCGACTCTGTGATATAGATCAATGGGAGCCAGTGGGAGTTTCTCTCGCAGGAATTTCCCTTAGAGTAACTGCGGCGCTCACCTGGTTATGTCGTGAATGCCTCGTACTTTCTCTGGGATTTTTATCAAAGTTCTCACATGCCGAGACACCTACACCAATTTTGGGGGGTATATGTACTGGGGTCGAAGTCCTTGGGCATATGACAAGAGTTGTCCGTTGATCCCATAGGATCAGTTGGCAAACTGTCTCCTAAAACTGGTGGAGACACGGAGAAGGGAAAGCTGCGACCCCACAGCAAACTCGTCTTCCGTCATTCGGAAGGGCGTGAGAATAGTACCCAATGCCCTACCTACTTGATGCAGGTTTTCTAAGGTTTTCCCTGCATCTCTTTAGGTGAAACACCGGGTAGGATCCTTAAACCATAGCCCGGGGACCCTAGTCAATCCTTGGCTACCTTTCTCTACCTTCCGGATTCCCCCTTTTCTATTTCCTTCCTATGCTATTAAAGGGGAGTTCCCTTTTTCAGGATCACTCTTGTGTGATCACCTCTCACCGCAGAGGTCCCGAGTTCGTTTCCTTGCAATGACCTGGGCGTTTGTGTATGCATTCAAGTTCCCTAACCGAGTATAACTGACGTAGAAAAAGGGAATAAGTCACCTAATTCTCAAGTCACTAATGACCTCGATGTTGGTGCGTCCATAAACAGAAGTAAAAAAAGAAGAAAATAGAACTTTGAATTACAAATATTGCGTCAAATACATATTTAATCATTGTCGATACCAGAATAATGACCCGTTGACATAAATATTATTATCGATTTCAATACTGTGTTATGCTAGTATAAATTAATAGTTGGGAAACGCCGGGCACCCAAATAGTGAAAAAAAGAACACACTAACGGTTGTGGACAAGTGGGGAATGAAAACAGATCGTTAATAATTTCTCCTGTCCTCTGTAAACATCAAATTAAGTAATAAACTTCTCCCTCTCGTCATCTCTGTATGAGATTGCAAATTTCATGAAACATTTTCAACATCGCTCATGCTTAATTATAATTTTTTGTGCTCTCAGCCCGATGAAAGAAAACGTAAATACAGACTATCATAGACGTAGAAGATATGAGTAGTATCCCTAGTTTATTTGCCGTTGCCGTAGGCCTGCTATATCATATTAAGTTACAATTGTCAGATGTACATACAAACTGTTGTAACAGAGCAGTGACGTGTTCCTGCACTCACGCATAGCATTGCATTGAGCTACATACATGTGGCACAGATTGGATGGTATTCCTCTTGGAGGCATTCACGCCGTAATGTCAATTCACAGCGTCCATAGATGTCAAAAAACAGTGAGCTGTCCAATTTAGCCCCAAGCTGAACAAAGCTCATCATCGTACAGGCAGGTCCCTTTGTCGATCCCTTTAGTCATTTAAAACTGCACCGGAAAATTGCATCGTTTCATTGAATTATTTGAAACGAATTTAGACACTGCAGAATTCTTCCCTGGTCTTCAGCTTCCCTGTCGATATTCTTTGATCAATCCACGTCTACTAAATTTTTATCGTCTTAGGTCTGCAATGTTTTCTTCATAGTTTACTTTAGACCGACAGTTCGTATCTTAACGCAATAATAAGGAATTTAATTAAGTGCATAATTAATTCATAGGGCAAAGTATAATTAAGTAATGCATGCATTAAAATTTATATTTTATTATCAACAACAACAAAATTTTGTGTCCTTGCTATACCAGAAAATTGAATGTAATTACCGACTTTAATTATGAAAATTTTCTTTCCGTCTCTTAACGAACTCCAGGCTTAAAAACCGTCGTCGTAATATTTATTACTATGGCACCATGAAACTGACGGCTTCGACGGGCATATTGTTTGTACATTGCCCCTTAACTTCTTGTAACATAGGTGATTTTGGCTACACAGTTAGATGTTTAAGGGTTTTGTCTGCTGAGCTGTTTGTCGGTCTCCTTTGAAGTTAATCTCGTTGTCCATTACTCTCTGTCTTACATCCCATATATCACGGCTCAACGTATTAAGTACTGTCTCTAATTTCTACCAGTACCTTTGTGCCTCTCTGGCCTTTTTGCACATCATTTCATCATCTCGGTGAGAGAATGTCCTGCCAACCAGATCTAGAACTCTCGATGCCTTTGGGCAATTAATTGATTTCGCCTCAGACCATTAGGATGTTGGGGGCTGCAGTTCAAAAATTTTCATTGTCAATATATGTTCTATATTTCCATCGCATACTCTCCGTTGATGATTAATAAATCATATGCGTTCTCGTATTTCTGTAACTATCATTTTTGAAGCCAACCGCAATTTCTCAACTAATACTTGCATATGATCGTGTGAAATTTTGAGAAGGGTTAAATTTTTAAAAAATATATAAATTCTGTTTACAATATTCTCATAAGTAATTAAATTTTATGTTCTATGGAGAAACACTGTTGTTAATTATGGCAATGAGGGTAGCGAAAATATAAGGTATGTCCAATAATGACGTTTTGAAAATGATTTAATACGTAAATATTCCTTAACGTCATATAGCATTATGTAAATAATATAAATGATGACTTAACTGATGTTGAGGAGGGATAGGAGTATGATTCTATGATTAAGTGATTTGAATCTTAAAAAATAAAATTGACTGTAAGCGGCCCAATTGGTCGTATTTTGTATGGGGCAGCGTGTGCGCAGTACTCCAGAGATTAATATTTTTTAAGTACTTACAATTTATTGTTACTATAATAAAACGTTTATTAGATTTACAAGTTATTTCGCGTTAAACAGACAAAATAGATGGATCAACTAACTTTTTCATAAATGAAATTCATTGTTTATGTGTGCGTGTCTGTGTGTATTTATGTTCCACTTACAAATCTTAACGAGTGGACCAATTTCGACAAAATTTTATGATGTCTTTCTTGCAACCAGGAAATCAGTGGTCACCGTAGGTCACGGCTACCACGGGGATCAAGGAAAGAAATTTTTTAATATCTAAATTGGCCGATATTTCCGTCGAATAAATACTTTTCGGCGTCAATTACTTTTGCAGTATTTCCCCCAGAAACTATTTGTATATAGTTTCAAACCCTTTCAGCGTGGGAGGACAGAATTCATAGAGGTGGGTGTAGACAAAGTTCACTTGAAAACAACAAGAAAATTATCCAGTTTGGTATCGGAGGTGGTGTAATTAGAATCGCTGAGTCTAATTCTGACATTCATCAGGCCATTATCTTGCAATTCAGCCCGTAAGAGAGGTATGAAAGGGTGTAAAATTCCGCGTTCTAAATTTTTTCTATGGCAAGGAGTGGGGTAGAATAACAAGGAATCAATTCAATTCGTTGTTATGGGAGTTACAAGAAAAATATCATATACTTCAGTTCCATATTTGTGGGAGAGTTGAAGGAGGAGACAGAGGTTGACGGCAATATGACGATTCCTGACTATTCCAGGTTAATTTAACAGGCTATTATAAATAATAAGCTGGAAAACACCGGGCACCCAGCTAGTTTATGGCTATGCCTAAAATTAAGTAAATATAAAATATATTTTAAGATACAAACTGTGTTTTAAATATACTAACGTCGTGAACAACACGAAAATATTTTATAGGTAATAAACTAAGTGTTAATAATTTTAAAGTAATTTTAGACGTCCAAGGACCGATCCAACATCTCTCCATTCCCGTAAACCTATGCTGGGATGTCGACTCGGATTAGCTCAGTTGGTAGAGCGCCCGGCTGGATATCGGGAGGTCCTGGGTTCGAGTCCCTGGTCCGGTTGACATTTTTCCGTTATTCTCTTTCTTATAAAAATTTTCTATATGCTTTACTGGGCTTCAATTGAAGTATTTCCACTTCCTTAGATTTTAAAGTAATTTTTGGCATAACGACGATATGTAAATTGAAAATAAGTTTTTTTATATTTTCAATTTTTTAAAATATGTTTCTAATGGTAATGATTAGTTAAAGCATTATGTTAATTTTATTGTTCAGCTGAAAAGATTTAAATGGCCTTATAGACGCTGAAATCTCCGGTGTTGAATAATTGTGACTGTATAAGTTTCTGTTTGTGTGTTACTTTAACCTATTCACAGTGAATTCTTAAGACACACTCGTCCTGCTATAGTCGCCGTGTTCGACGTTTTACAATGATGACCGCTTATTAGCTTCAAAACTTTAATTATTGTACTTCTGTTAGCGTAGGAATAAATGTAACTATATTATGACAATCTTCAATTAAATAATTTTTACGACCCTTCAATTTACATTTAACAATAAACTAAGTAATAGCTCACCAGAGACTCGTCTCGTTTCTGCTGCACTGATTAGGCGTGCATCCCAAAGAGCTTCACACTGTTACATAATGATTTATAAACAAATATTATGCTAATGAAAGCATTCGGCGACCAAAATAGTGGATTTTATGACAGTTCTAACAAGGACTTTGACAGGTATCTGAGATTGTATAAATTCCACAACAGGAATTGAACTCTACAACTTTGTTTAAGGCGGCCAAGGCGAAGAAGTATAAAACAATGCACTATACTTAATTTGCTAAAATCTAAAGAGAAGACCATTTTTAAAATGCTTTACATCCATAGGAAGAGAGTAAATAGAGTAATTATGAAAAGAAAACTAATTAAATGTAGTTATCAATTCGAGTTAGACATACGGGGTCGTAGGTTCCTTTGAATTGGTTTATAGTAGTAGTCTGATTAAAGTTTAAGACGCAGAGAATGATGTAAATTTCGAAGGACAGAGTTATTTAACGAAGAACGGGAGTTGTTGGAAATTCTATGCGACAGGTTGCCGATAAGTTAAATGTAAACAATGTTACTCGTGTATAAATTTCAGGTGGGATCAAATAACATTTAAATTTTAATTTACAATTTCATTTATAAATTGATTATGAGTACGATTTATACTGGGGTCACCTAATAACAAAAACTTGGAAAAGATGTAGGGCGATTTTATTTACTTAATGTAGGCAAAAGCTCAGGGTATTTATTAAGATGGGACCAAAATTAACAGCGTAAAAACTGTGAACAAAAAAAACACGCAGCAGATATATCCCTCATTTACGTTGTAGCCGAAAAATAAATGTAACGGCCTCTTTAGGGTTCATTGGAAATACTTATTTGGTTTATTGAAGAATAATAATAAGAAATGTGATATATTAAACTTTGGTGGCAGAGATAGAGAAAAAACTGCGAGAGGCAGTAAAATTTGATTAGTAAAAAAATAAATGTGATTTGTAAAGAAACTATTTATTTCGTTGAATGGAGTAATAAGTGTATTAACCTTAATTTAAAATGTAATGAATTGGGGGAGGGGGTATATACTATTTTACGATGAATAAATTATTATAGAAATGTGAATAATATTAATTTCTAAAATTTATTTATGGCAACATACATTAATTGAATTAATTTTGAATTTACATAGCCGGTGGGTTACGATTTAACCCTATATATAAGTACACAATTTTTTACAAATTAAATTTCTTCCTTCTAAATCCATGATTTCTACCTCTAAGAGGGCCTTCCCATAGAGGAGAATCACTAACAAACCTACTAGGGATTGGCAGTACCAGAAAATCGGCAAAAGGTTAAAAACAGAGGTATTTACCGTGTCGTCTAAGCTTGCCTGGACCTTGTCGCTACACCGCATCTGGACTTCCGTGTTGAGTGATGAAGAGCCCCTTTTGAACTCCGGACTGGATCACGTCTTCCTTCCTGTATTAAACGTCCTTGGCCCGGAAAACCTCCAATTTCTTTCAGAATATAACTGTTTCATCAAATCGACTACCACATTAAAACATTTAGATAGAAACATATTAAATAGTTCTTCAAATATTATGTGACAGTCGTTGACGTTATTAAAAACGTCACAAAAGGGACGAGGTCAGTATGTTACAACAGCTCAATACAGATACCAGATCGCTCTTCTCCGCACATGGATGAAGAAAATCCATTCGCTCAAACCTGTTGGATTTTCCTCGTAAAATAATCACGATGAATATGTATATCTGATTTATATGTAAAAAGATTTCAATGGGCAGTACTGTGTGGATCCCGGCTCGAAAGACTGTCCCGAGTGGAGTGTAACCATCCAGCCAAAATTACGCATAGCGTAAATGACGCAGTATTCAATACGGACTTATGGCAGTTGAATTTTATAATACATTACGTTTGCTTTTTCACGTAATATATTGTATATAAAATCGTATCGTCCTTCAATAAATTATTCCTTACGCTTCTTTTAGATGTATCTTCACACCCTCGTGAACTGAAATTTCTTGGTTCCAGCAAACTATTTTATATATATGCAGGAGTTTGCAATCCTGCCAACGAGCTCTAATATATGGCAGTTAATACGTTTTAAAAACGACTGATGAATTTAATTCTTCCAATAAATTCAATTATCATGGTATACATACTTGCTTACACATACAGATACAAATTACTTACGAATTCAGATATATTGGTGCGACTTAAGCGCCATTACGTATATACGTCTGTATTGTTTAGGCAAAGTTAAAATACTCAGTAGTCCAAGATTTTGAACAGGTAGTTCTAACTACTCAGATAAACTCTCAGCAAATTTGTCCACAGTATTTATTAATTTGAAAAAATAATACTTACACAGCATTAAGCTTCGTAGGCCAGGGCCACCTCTTGGGCTTACTCCAACGATCACATCCCATAACTTTTCCTATTACCTCTAATTATTACAATATACTTTTTTATATATAATTAACAAAATTAAACCATGAAATATTGTAAGTAATACTCTACACGTAACGAGTTAGTTTTATAAAAACATTAGTCATCGTGGAGTAGGTGGTTACAGAATCCGTGTTTTGTTCATCGCCCTACGTATCGGAGCCCTTTCGTCTAGATATCAGGGACGATATCATAATTTATTGTACTGATTTGTGTTTTCTATCGTTAAGTTATGAAAAGCGTTTCCTTCTCTTCTTCCACCACACAACGAACTGAGTTCTCTCGTCCCTTTGCGTCCTCCGAGATCTTCTCTCTATTTCCCCTCTACAGGATAGAAAACTGTTTCTCATGACGTGCCTACGAAAATCGTATCTAATGTTACAAATTTGCGGGCTGCACTATTCCTCTGAAGGAGGCTGACTTCCTGGAAATCTCCTACGGTCAGGGATCTCTGCCAAGGCTTTGTCTCCAGTTACGGAACTAGAAATTTGGTCTCATCGTCCTAGCGCCTATTCAAGACTGGAAATTCCACAACCTCGCAGCCTGACTCCTACCCTCTACTTGTAGCAATAATGAATTTAAAATAAAGAACTAATTAATTAGCGAGAGGTGTACCTCTGCGCTACTTTTTCTAACATTTCCGCAAGAAATAAAGTGCACAATGCTGTCTGAAAAGGGTTTCATAAATTTTATTTGTCAGTAGTAAAATTAAAATTTGAATTGTCCATTATATTTTCAAAAACACTCCGGATACATTTAATAAAAACCATCTATAGTCTTCAATAAAATGTGTATTTAAAAGCAGAAGCTTTCGACTACGAAGTCATAATTATCTTGCACGTAATATTATGGAACATTTGTTTCAAAAACATTGTAAGTATGTATTATATTCCTTAATAGTTATCGGAGGCTGTAGGTGGATTTTATTAATTGTTAATTTCTTATTATTTGTTTAATATTTTACAGACGTTCTAAAAATAACATGATTTTTAAACTAATAAACAGAAATTAAATAAAATTTCTTTACTACATTATGCATTAGTAACGCTGTGTTTAATAACATGGCGCTGAGCATGTAAATTACCTTCAACTAAAATCCTGTGATGTATAAAAATGTTAAATAACGACACAGGAAAACAAAGGCAAACAACAATCATTAAGAAATGATTTGTTTGTATAGAAAATAGATCACTGTGTTAATTTCATAATTTCAGCAATCATTCAGTACGTGCCTACTTATTCTTTCGTTAATACAATACGATATTAACTACGGTTTAACAGGATAAATATTGAATGCGGATTGTTAATGTATTGGTATAACTATTATCTTTATATAATTAGAAACATTTTCATTATTTCGCTGCTTTATCAGTATTTTATGCCATAAACATACGAATTATTTTAAACAAGTGACTATCTAATAAACTTAAAGCGTTTATAACAAAACCCGTTAATGATTTGTCGTACACAATGGTTAAATCCTAGTTGATACTTAATAATAAAATTATTTTGAAGTGTTCACTTTTATTCCGACGTACATAATAACGAAAGAAATGAATAATGACAAAGTTGTTGTCTATTTTACTGAGCTATAATGAGCCATAACGTTAATGTATGTGCATCTTCATTGTGGGTATTAGTTGGACGTCTCTTGTGAAATATTATATGGCTAGAACAAGCAGGCGGCAAATTGATGTCTTAAATCGTTACGTAAGCCTAGGTTTATTAAGCCGTTCCCTCGAGAGTCATATGAATGCGAAGTATATTACGAAGCGAACCGAGCAAGGATGTTGTTGTTTTTTACATACCAACGATTTATTACATCTGAGCCATTCATATTAAATGTTTTGATTCTATCTTCTAAAATAAACGTTTTCTGCTGAATTTTAAATGACTTCGAGTCAGTCTAAGGCATACGATGTATTTATGCAGTACTCTCACATTACTTGTTAGGGCATTTCAATATATTTTATTAGATCGTTTTCCATATACATACTCGTTGTGTCCTCAAAAAACACTTATTGACGAACTTCTGTTATATCAGGTGAGAAAATAATGTTGATTTAAAAATTAAATACGTATAATTAATAAAATACAATAAGCTATCCAAGTCATAAATCGAAATTTAATTCAAAATCTATACAGTAAGGTTCGCGCCCCACTTTAAGAACCTCTTCAGGTGTTTCTACATTAAAAATAAAAAAACTAAATAAAATACGGTAAGGGAAATTCTTGTGGTTTAAAAAAATGTCTTACAAGAATGTAAATTTGCTAATATTTTTAACTGCACATTATGTAAGTTAACATGTTATTCAAAATTGATTTATTTGTTAGTAAATAAACTATTATGTGGTAAAGGATGTGGTGAGATATCAAAAATGTTAATAACTAATTGTTAATAAAAATGAAATTTAAAGAAGTAAAAACACTATAATTCAATTAAATTACTTTATAATATATTTTAACTAAATTAAATAAAAAATAATTAATTCCAAAAAAATGGGCCGTCTACTTCTCAACTCAACGGAGAGTAATAATTCTTGCCTAGGGATAAAGGAAAGTTGGCATCGAATTTTGACTAACAGTCAAAATAACTAGGGATGAGAAACGTGAATCTTTGTACATCACCACCCAGCTTTCAGATCAAGATGTTAAGGATTTTGGTGTAACTCGTGGATCCTGGGACAGTCGCAGCCGCAGCATACAGCTACTCGTCATTTGATATCCCGCAATGGACCATTTGTTTGTGAAATGAATCCTCCAAATCATTGCCGAATCAACAGCAAGGATGACTCCAATTTACTAGTACTTGCAAGAAAACTATCAATGCTGCAGATTTGATATGATAAGAACGAAATGAATGCATGCCCGAAAATGTATGACTGTCCTCTTCCTCTCCGCCTTCGTCCGTCTGGCCGGGTTGAAGGCGTGTCCTTTCCACCTAAGTGGGGGTAATTCTTTTTGCACTTTTTTGCTGATCTTGTCCATTGAAGCCCATACGCTTCGATACAGGTCAACTGTCGAGGTTGCAACCCTTCTTCCAGGCGACAGTGTCTCGGAATCTTCCGGCGTGAAAAAGGTGGCTAACAGGACCTACTATTTTTATTTCCTCCAAACGTCAAGTACTAAGACTCCGGTGGTTTGATACCGACTCTTTTCATATTCCGTACTTTCCTGCAAGAGATAGCGTTTTAGTCTTCGTGGAGTAAGCATGTGCAGGTTTCTCTTGAGTTACACCTCTTATTCACAAGTGTCAAACTCAGGCTGATAACCAGCATTTGTCACGTACTTAAGGCTTACAGAGTATTTCTCTTCAATCTTCTCTTCAAACTATTTGAGGTAGTGGTAGTAGTGGTGCAATATTCACATTTATCGTCTAGCTACATGATTAATCTTAATTCGAGGTTAAAATTGGCCAATCGCGTTCATAACTGCACTGCTGTTGGCTTGGTAAGCAACCTAGCCAACTACTTACGATTAATACGATATATAAATCTTTTTCCTCTTCAATGACTCTACAGCCCATTGAAGGCCTGGGCCTACCGGGACGACTACATGAAACATTCCGAATTTGAAGTGACACATGGTAAGCGTATCGATTTTCCCACAGTCTTAATCCCACTCTCCGTGACGACACTAACATCCAAACCCATTCCAGGATATATACATCTACACACACAATAATTGTCTTTGAGTTTGATTCCGAGATTTAGAATGCAAATTAAATTTCAATTCATCCCCTAATAGGGCTTGGGGTAAAACACACTACATTTAAAGGACAGAACAATTTTAATACAATTTTGTTCCCGTATTCCTCGTGATCCAAAACCAAAATCTTTGGAGATAAGACACGGCTACCACACCTATGGTGAGGGAGTGGAATTAGTGGAAGTTTTATAAGTAATAATGGCTCACATTTAAATAGAAAAAATATTCTTCGGGTCAATTACTTTTATAGTGTTTCCCCGAAAATGTTTGTGTATAATTTCGACCCCTTCCAGCAGATGAGGGAAGGGGGTGCAACTGAGTTCTATAAAAATAACAGGGAAACTATCGAGTTTGGTTTCGAAACCTGTGTAATTCAAGTCGCTGGGTTACATTTACTATGCGATTAAAGTAAAAATTCATTACATAATTGGAAGAGAGTTTTTATTCTGTTAGATACTGAAAATATTTTTAGCCCTGTTATTGTACCGGGAGTATTTGGGATCCCTTGATCCCTTCGATATACTGGGAGTATAGGTAAGGTTCGTGTTGTGACGTTTTCGATTGCGGGTTAGTCATTTGTTGACGACGAATTAAATACTCTACCGCGATTATATAAATAAATACCTGGGCAACGCTTCAAGTAATGAGGGTTACATGCACAAGGGTTTTAATTATAAAGGTAAATCCTTAGATTTGAAATATGGAAGCATTTGTGAAAGTCAAATACAGAAGCAAAAGTGACCAAATTATGCTCATAATCTATAGAATTTCATTTAATTATTTATTGCCCAATTATATATTGTTAGATTGTTCCCATTAACATGTTTTTTCTTTCAATTACCCTGTGAATTATAGAATTATTTGTGGCTGAAGTTAAATAAAAGCCACTGAAATTCTTTAATACAATTTTCTTTATTCGTTCATCCTAGAATGCACAGCTAACAAGATTTTGCAGCTTGAGACGCCCCTACTACTGCAAAGGTTTTAAGCAATTTACTAGTAATGGCGTCGCAATTCATGTGACTGCCCGGCGTAATGCCTTCTCTGAGTAACTGAGCTACTTTCACCTCTCAAAGACCCAATACTTCACTGACCGGCTTTAAATCTCATTTCTGCTACATCGGAAGAACATGTATTATTAAAGAATAAATGGGTAGAGTACAGAACTGATGCTGTATATAATCATAAATAACGCCATAGTCAAACCACTAAGTCCGTCTACATATTTACTTAACAATCTGGAGAAACCAAATAAAGAAATGAAACGAAAATTGTATTAAGGCGCTATTATTATATTGCGTAATAAATTCTATATTACTAGTTTGTTACCTTCTACTAGAAAAATTATTTTTGTTTTTTATTTAAAGACATGAAGGACTATAATTAACATTCTAAACAACATTCAATAATCGTATTTCATAAGTACTTAACTTTAAGACAAAGAAATTTTTTAAATAAACTTGAAATAAAATTATAAGTTTCCTATAAACCTAGTTTCCGATGTAGTTACCAAGAGTTGTTATTATTCGCGTAACATCACCAAATATTTAACTATATAAAGTTTTAATCAATAAAAGATTGCAAATTACATAATGATCTCCTTTTGTTTTCTATAAGCAAACTGATAATATTAAACGACGTTATATTTCATGTGGTCCAGAACCTTACGATTATTGGCTTATCGAAGTAATCTCCGGTGCAAAAATTTAAAATTAGTAGACAAGTCTATTATCATACTTGTATTATATAAGTAATTATCAAACTTAGTTTGCTATTAATTTTTTTTAGTATTTCATATGAGATTTATTTAACAAAACTGTTCGCAATAAAATATTTTTACTTTTTTTATTTGAAATGTGTTATCGTGTTGTTAATACTTTTACTTAATGATAATTACAAAAAATATCAGAACATTATGTAACAGATATTTTATTATCAACTATTAGGTGTCCGGCGTTTTCCGAGTTTTTATTTATAATAGGTCGGTGCATAACCCTCGAACAGTAAGGAATCTTGGATGGAAGCTTCTCCCCCCACCCCCTTTCATAAACCGTTACTGTTGGACTGCAGAGCAGTTTAATTTTCAGTGACAACGAATTAGTGACCTGTAACGTTTGATTTCATGTTATTGATTTGCACACTCTCCACCACACCCCTAACTATGGGAAGAATTTAGACCGAAGAATTTAGGATTTAAACCATTCCACACCTCTTAGGTGTTGAGTTGCAAGTTAGCCAGCCTATTGAATGTCAGATTCAGACTCGGCGAAGTAAATGACGCTGGAACCGACAGAAAACTCCATAGTTTTTTTATTATTTTCGAGCGACACCTGCCCACACTCGCCGCTATGAATTCTCCTCCCCCTTGTTGGAAGGGTTGAAAATAGTTCTGGGGGAAAACACTATAAAAGTAATTGACCCAGAAATGGATTTATTCGACGGAAATGTCGACCTATTTTTCATATTCAAAAACCGCTCCCTCCACCACCGCTACAAGAGGGGGTAACTTACCCGTGTCTTACTCCCCCATCCTTCACCCCAACAGTGATGATTTCTGTCTTGCAAAGATTATATGTACAAAAATTTTCGTCAAAATATTAGGAAATCGCTGCTAAAAATGTTCGTATATATTCGTTATATAGCTGCGAAACGTGGAAAATAGGAGTTGAGGAAAGGAAAAGAACAGACACCTTTAAAATGTAGTGGTATAGGCGAATGCTGAAAATCAGATGGGTGGATAGAGTCACAAACGAGGAAGTTATAAACACAATAGGGGAAAAGCGAACAATATAGAGGAGGGATAGATTAATAGGCCACGTTTTAAGACACGGGGATCTTGTAAAATTATCATTAGAGGGAAGATGGAGGTCAAGGATGGAATACGCTAAGCAGATTACGGAGGATGTGAGTTTTGTAAGTTATAAGGAAATTAAAAGGCTTTCGCAAGATAGGTTAGCATCGATGGTTGCATGAGACCAGTCTTAAGACTGAATACCACAACAACAAGAATAAAATAGTTGATACATATATTTAAATGCATATTAAATGGACGTTTTATTTGTAACAATACGTTTAAAGTACTTAAAAATATACAAAAATGTTTAACTGTTGAGTACCGCACACACGCTGCGCCTTATAAATACAACGCGTTGGGTCGCTTACAGTAAAATTTGTATTTTAAGAAGAAGACTACACTAAGATAATTACCTAACACCTGTCACTATTTCTCAACATAGTCACTGCCACTATTAAGGCACACGTAGTAATGGGAAACTGTTTTTGAATTGCCGACTGTGATTAAATTCAAGTCTGCATTTCCTGTTTGTCATCAACAAGGCGGAAAGAATTGATCCAGCCTGAAACGTTAGTCATTGAAAAGTCACTGATTATCACTTCATCCCGATTAGAAGCCAGAGAGAAATTTATACAGAAATTACAGTTAATATTTAATAATTATCGTCGCCAAAGCTCAAGGTTTTTATTTGTTCTCCTTGAAGTAAGATTACTTTTCCATATTCCGTTTTAGCATTCTTCATCGCATTTTCTATATATAAGTTAAACAGCATGGGCGACAGACTGCATCCTTGTCTTATTCCTTTCTTGATTACGGCTTTCTTTTCTTGATCTTCTATTCTAATTACTGCTGCCTGTCTTCTATACAGGTTATCAGTGTGTAATAAGAAGAGGGAAATAAAATTTCACCTGAGAATACGAAATCAAATAAATAGTAAATAAATTAACATGTGATATTCAAACGATTAAATAAAAAAATTTAACGATCAGTTTTAAAGGATACAGTTCTTATTTCTATTTAGATTAAACGACATTTCGTCACCACATTTGTGACTGCTTCAGGTGTTAAATTTGAATGAAAAGAAGCCAAATTAAGCCAAGCAGTCCTCGAAGACGGTCTAGTTAGGATTTTTACACATTTGGCATATATTCTTCAGAATTTAACACCTGAAGAACCCTAAATGAGGTGACGAAACGTGATTTTATCTTAATAAAAGCGATGTCTTAATACTAGTTGTTATTTTATTCCTTGCAAAACAAATAAATGCATGGCAACATATCCTAATATTTAATTTTTCAGAATTTGTAGTTAACAGTTGAATACCTTGATGAAAAATTAAAAATAGTAGGCTAATTCATTTAATTCCTAACTAAGCTGTTTGCTGATGTTCAGCGGAACACAAATATGGAACTCTCTAACCAGAAGTTAAAGACTTTTATAATTACAACGGACACTTTTTTGCTATACTGAACCTAGCAAAATAATATTTGCACTACATGTGGGTAAATTATACACACGTTCACGCTATAAATTAAAAAAAGGCTGAAATAAACTGTTATTTTCCGTAGTTTATATTGGATTAAGTATTTCTATTCCTTCATGGCGTTTTCAACTTTTATGTTCTTCAAATTCTGATTTTATCAGTGAAAAGTCATTTTTCCTTCTTTGAAGCAATTATTTGTTTTCTTTTATCTCTGGTTTTCCCTTCTCTATCTTTCAGATATATTTAACTAAATACACAAAAAATCTCATTTGATAATAATTCCTTTACATTTCTAAATGTCATGCACTACCAATACAAATCTGGTAATATGATCCTGTAATAACATGTCTTGTTCATTCTGATTGTGTAGATAAACTAGCGGAGTAGTGTGACTCTGTGACTCGCGTGGCTCGGATAAGAATCCGACAAGGGTGTTGCTGTCGGAGCTGGCTGTGGTTTGAGAGCTGCTTCAAGCATCGATTGTGCATCTTGTTTCCACACGACAAACTGCTACCACAAACAACGCAGATCAGCCCTGGAACTACGACGATGCTTACGATCCGCAGTTTTGTTAGGCCACGTAGCTTGTAACAGGATCAAATATGTTAGTTCTGTTCTCCACTGCAAACCGCCAAGTCAAACTGTTCATACGATGCTTCATACCTCTTCACTTATTCATAGGATTTAATAATGTATCAGCGTAGTTCGCGAGGCGGAAGATCGTTTGACCCATGCGGAAATAAGACTACAAGCTTTACATTTAAAGATATGACTTTCCTGTGTTTTTAAGTAGAGGTACACATAATGTAAACAAGTTCATCCATTTACTTTTAAAATTTTCTCTGATTCATCTGTTTTCTTCTTTTGTTTACAGAAGAATACGTGCGGAAAGAACTAAGACTCGATTTAATTTTAAACCAAAATTTTTTGAATAAAAAATATGACTTATTATTCGATGACTAGTTGATAAAATGTTTTTAACTAAATAATATTAATACTTCCAATCAACCACACTATTACAAACAGTAACATATAACATTTATTACAGTGTACCCAGAAATAATTTCTTTGAAGTTTACAGAATTCGGTAAATTTTCCTACGATAAATTATAAGGAGCTGGTTTCTCAAATGTAATAGCAAAATATTTCATACAATTAGTTATTTTAATTATGAAATAAACCATTCTGTTTAAGGAATAAAATGTGACTGAGATCTCACCACGCCAGGTTTTGAGTAATCTATACCAACAAATAAAATGGAACTGTCTGTCTGAATGTCTGACTATTCAACTGTCTCGCATAAGCTCCGGAACGGCTCAACAGATTTCAATAAAAATTTGAAGATTTGAAAACCGGAGATTTAACGCATATATTCGTGTATATTTCACTTTGATATATTGCAGGAGATATTAAATTAATTTAATGTAAATATAAATATTAATTCTACTGGAAAGTTTCTTGGCATACGCGCATCGATGTCTCCAAAAAGTGGATGTTGGTTACCTATACTCTTTATGCTCCGAAACGGTTGAACGAGTTTCAATTTCAATTTCAGGGATGGAAACAGGAATTTTAACTTAAATTTTCGTGTATGTTTTATTTCTACATCCAACAGAGTTCAGAAGATATAACTGTAAATATTTATAAATCCACTGAATTGCCGCGAAAAGGGTGGCGAGTAATAAGTCCTATTAAGTGTTCTTATACCATTCATTCCACTTACCGTGTTGATAAAAGCGTAATTTTTGCAGCATTAGACAGAGAAGGAAAAGTAATTACTCTCACTCCATCTATTGTTGCTGCAGGGTTCGCGCCGTAACTAACCCATTGTTGGCAGAGCGCTAACTCCCTGAGAAAAAATAAACTTATTTCGATTATCGATATGATGTATACGTAAATTTGTATTAGATGTCGCCTCAGCTAGTTTTAATATTTAACAATTGTTCATTACTAAAAGCAAATAAAATATCCCAATAAATATAATTGAAGTTTCTGTCTGTCTGGAAGTTTGTATCGAATTGGTTCCGAAACGAGTGAAAGGGGGACCTGTTCAATACCAACTGCGAGTTATAAGGTTTGCCGTGAACCGATTATAAATAGAACATAGTTTTTATATACTCAATGAATTCAACTTTATAAAAATTCTGTGCCTGTTGTTTCGTTTTTGGGGGGGAAATAAAAAGAGCTATTTCCGCGCGAACGAAGACGCGAGGGTTAGCTAGTTAGATAATATATTTAGCTCCATAACAGTCTACTTATATCTGTCTTCGCTAAGCTCTTCGTAAATCCTGCTTACGACACCTTTAATTACATGATTTATTAAAATAAAAAGCATAACAAATTTGTCAACAAAAAATTTCAACTACTTTATTTATTTGTGGAATTCATCAGGAAATTTTTTAAATAATTACCGATAGTTCAAAAAGATGGACGAAATGTAATTATATGAAATAAGTATTAGTTAAAGATTTTGCGGACAAATAGTCTGTACTTTTTATTTATTATACTTAATGTGAGACAATTGATTTTAGAATTAGATTTTTCCTTCTGTTCAAAACACCTTCACCCAGTATCCCTACTATTCGTCAATATCACATTGTTTTATACTTAGGGTATGGAATTTATACTTACTATTGATGAAATGTTCCGAATAAGATTTCATTGGTCGCAAACATTGTCAACACTAAATTTTTGCATTCAACATTTTTCATTCACTTAACATTGTTGGTGCACGCAAGCTTTGAAATATCAACCACAAAAGTTGTCTCGTTTGCTTCTAATTAGGAACATTTCTAACATTAAGGGAAAACTTTCTTTAAATCAGTCTGAAGTGGCTATAAATGTGTATATTAACTTTGTGCTGTAAAGTAAAACAAATGAAGAAAAATTAATATTTTTAATGTCAGTTAATTTAAACTTAATAAAACTAAAATTTTGTTTTAGTTTAAAATATTTTGGTAAAGCCTTTTTTCTAACCTTATTAACACTTCTATTGAGGACTGTTATATTGTTCACCTTCATTCTCTCCGTAATAGTTATTCAAAGAAAAATTGAAAGAGTTGTAGTAAGTTATTGTATATTGTCGCCACCTGAGATTTAATCTCATAGCAGTTTAAAGCTGTTTACAGTACCATATATAAATATATGGAATGTGCCATTCCATTATACAATTTCGAAAGTTTCCCTACTTTCAAAAAAGATTAAATCCTCCAACTTGTCAGGAAAACTCTTCTTTTATACTCTTCCCATTTAAATTTGATAAATATTTAAATGTAAATTAAGGAATATTTAATTTGCATACATCCTGAATACTTATTTACGCTACTCTTGATTAATAATACACATTTATTCTGAAACATAATAAACTAGCTGATTGCCCGGCGTTGTTCGGATAATTCTTTCTATTAGTCCAGAACAATATTGAATTCCAGAATATATCAATACGCGATTAAACCGGAATCCAGAGTATCATTCCACAAACCCAGAATAGGCACGAGTCTCTGTTGATTTCATGTTATTGCTTTGAACTCCTCCAGCCCCACGCCCTTCCCCCTCATACGGGTCTGAGATACTACTTAAGTATGTTGAATTTGGAGACTTAGATGACCCCGTAATAGAGACGAAATGCGGTTGATTTCGTGTTCTTCCTTCTACCCTCTACACCCCCACTTGCAACCACTTGTGGGACTGAAGTAGAATTTAAGTTGGATGTTTAACGTCAAAAAACTCAGGGACTTCAAAAACAGAAAACAGACACGAATCTTAGTTGATTAAGTCTTAGTAATATGGGTTATATTCACCGAACTTCCACCCGCCCCCTATAAGTGTTCTTAGATCCAGTGGCGAATGGGGTTGAAATTCTACATAAGCAATATGGACGGAAACGGTATCTATCTTGTCTTTGTTGTAGTATTCGCTCATTAGACTGGTCTGAAGCAACCCTCCATGCTAACCTTTTCTGAGTAAACCTTTTTTACATCAATATAACTACCACGGTATCTATCTTATTGATTCCAAAAATCTTTATAATACCCAATCTCTTATTCATGTTTTAAAATTTCCGCCCCTCCTTCATGTAACCTTTCAAATCATTCTATATTATTTTATTGTTATTTTTATGTTATATTCCTTCCACCCCCACACTTATTGACACTCCGTTCCCATACTAAATGGTGCTTAAATTTTACACAACAATACCGATCAAAATAATTGACTTCAAAAATTATTTATTCCACTCAAATATCGTTAGTTTGCATATTTTAAATTTTCCGTCCCTGCTATCCCGTTCTAGTCTAAATGTGTTTATTTGCGGGTCACAAGGAACACGTTGACGAAATAGGTTTGAAATTCTTCCACGCGTTTGAATTTGTATAAACAATTACAAACAAACATATATTTTTATTACATAGAAGAATATTGCAAGATGCTGTAACCACTCTTGAAATATTGTTTAAATGTATATAAGTATATAAGTAATGATTTTTTCTAATATGTTAATGATTATAAATAGTTATTTTAGGCAGTATGTAGACTATTGAGTCTTACTATATAAAGATAAACTAGTGCGCTTGTCGCCAAATCTGGTCGAAGTATGGAGTCGGGTTTGTTGCGTCCCCACTACAAACGCTGTCTCCCGCCGTCGAAAAGGCATGGGAGTAGTTTTAAATGCCCGACCTATCTATTTATCACTTCCTATGATATACAGGAGAGCGGATAACCCTCACGTAACCTGTATTTCTAAAATATTATTAAATGGTAAAAACAGAACAATTTTAGTTTTATTTTTTAATAGATTATATTGGTCTTATTTTATTAGGACTCCACATTTATGAACTACGACCAACAAACAGTTTATAAGAAATGTTTAATGAATTTGAAGGAGATTTAATACATCTTTTAAAAATATATTATAAGCCTATAGTACAACATAAAATCATACAAAATTTATTTATATAATATCAATATTTATTTCATATTAATAAAAGTATTTGCTCATGTATAGAAATTACGCATTGTACACCTGATGAAGTCCTAAACTGAGGTCGAAAGTTTACTGTGCTTAATGTTATTAAATTATTTCTGGAAAATTTGACTGCTTACATTAATTTCAAATAAGCAATTGTTATTCCCTGTCACATACATATTGTTGCAAATACCGTTAAATTAAATTTTAACTTATATTATATTCTTAATCATTATACTCATAACAAAAAATTATTCTTACAATAGTTTCGTGCTTTAAGTGAAGAGATTTATATAAGCAGAAATTTTTCAGTTACGTCTTAAAATCTTTTCAGTCTTTTAATCTCATTCTTCGTCACACGAAAATGTGTGTTTCGTTGAGAGACGTGTAATTACTGGTCTTGGATGATGACAGGTGTTATCAAAAACACTTCAAAGAAACGCTAGAATGAAATAGTCACAATCGCTTTCCTGGCGAACTTTGATGGGATTGGAATGAATCAGCCGAATTCGATTGACTGTTCGTTTCAAAGGACAGGGGTTTTTCCCCGCTTTTTTGCTTTTTTACTTCCGCGGAATCTAACCGAAATGTAGTTACTAAATCTATTATCGTATTTTATCTTTGATGTATTACTAATATTTTTATTCGAGACAAAAAGACAGGTATAAAAACCCTTACTTTAAAACGATTTTTAAGGCGGCTTCCTTCAGTCTCGGAAAAGGTTCATTAACAACACTTCAATTGGAATTTTAGACGTGATGACTAGTAGTAAAAAGTACATTTGGGCAATGAATTTGTGTTCAGGATAATCACTTAAGGGCAAGACTTTACATAAAAAATAATCAACAAATAATTTGTTGCCCATTACTTGATGTATATTGTAGTGAAAGTTTAGGTGATAGCTAATAGTGAAATTTATTGGATTTCATGAATTTCTGCACCTCTGGAGACGAGAGATCGACTTTGGTAATTTGAACCCATTAACAATTATATGAGGAGGTCTTGGTAAAAATATCTCAAACAGCACGTGCACGAATATAATTCCTGAGAAATACTAATTTATTAAGAGTGGCAATAATAAAGTCATAAGTAATTAGAGTATAAAATTAGTATAATTTTGAACCTACAACTACTCGACCAACGCCCTCGTGGAGATCCAGAAGCGTGGGTCGTAAACGGAAAACCGGAGTTGTTCCACAAACAAAATGTATAAAAGTGGAAAGGCAGGAAGGATGGAATGTATTCAGGACGGTTTTGGCTCCCAACCTTCGTAAGAAGGATGAGGAGACAAGGAAATTACGAATTCTTTCCTTCAGACACTCCACGAAAATAATATAATAAGAAATAATAAAAAATTACCTTGCTCTACCTTCCTCATCCCCCCTTTTCAATTCCCCTACTATGCTATTAGAGGGGAGTTGCCTGTTTCAGGATCACCCTCATGTAGCCTGTTAGCGTCCCCCGCCCCCACCAAAAAAATAGTGAAACAGATGACTCTTGCGCAATGTGAATATAAATCACTAAAATACCTTACATGCTAAAACCAATTTTAAATATACATATATACTTTTTTTATTATAATCATGTATATATGTAAAAAATGTATCAACAAAAGAAAAAACATTGTTTAAAACGACCTGTTATTGAATCTAGAAAACAGCTCAACTAAGTTATTATCAAAATAAAGTTAGATTTAAATTCTCACCTAATTCATTAATATTATTATTGCAATATGATTAAGGTTTTATCATTTACAGGGGGATACGCTCACATAATTTTTATTTATTTATTTTAAATCTGTGAATGTCTCTTTGTTGTTGTAAACTTCAGCTAAAATTAGTTTATGATGACGCCTGCAATATATTCAGTGAGGACGATAAGATCTAATGGAATTATTCTAGAAACTGAATCTACGTGTGCAGATCTCTCGAGAATCCTCTGCTTTGGTGAACGTCTGTGTTTATCCAGAGGGTCTTAAGAGGCCACGGGTGAACACCGGAAAGGAGTTGCAGTGCTTTGCTTGTCCTTTAGAGTCAAGCAAACTAAGCATAGTTTGAGTTCATAGAGAATTGCAGTATCCTACGAGTAATAACGAGGTCAAATAGATAAGCCATTTCATGCTATAATTCAATCATAAATATATTCTGTTATTATACGATAGCAAAACGTGAAAAATAAATCAATTATTATTTTAGACACTATTCACATGCAACTGAATTTTGCATGTTTGAATCGGGATAATGTAAAGAATATATCGTTATTTGGATTATTAGAATAATATATAAAATACAGTAAAATTATATCGAAAAATAGTAAACAGAACTAGTGAAAGTATAATGTTAATTTTTATTTCTAGTGAAAATTCAAAGACGAATGATTTTTTAATTACTAAAGTAATTATTTTCTTTTCCTTTACTTGGATTTTAGTTGTTTCCTGTATCAATTTCTGAGTAAAGAGGAAATCCTTATAAATATGTTATTCAACATTGGCATGTTTCCATGAAAATATTTGAAACATATACAAACTAAAGGCCTACTATTTTCGTTTATTATTCATATTGGACCACTATTTAATTAAAGCTCGGTTGGAGACATTTACAATAAAATTTTACAGACTAGAAAATATTAGAAAAGAGTAGACGTTTCGATCAAACCTTGTGATCATTTACAAAATATAAATCAAATTAAAATATTATGAGCAAACAAATAACACGACAAAGGTTATAAACACAAAGATGTGACTAACTAAGACATTTAATAAACCCTAATACATAACGCCGCGCGTCTTATTTTTAAATTAATTAATCTACGTTGTACCTAACGGAAGGTTCAGGTGAGGAAAGTTCTCTATGGAGAATTTTAACCCTTTAAGATAAATTACACAGCGGTGGTTTCCTTATACCCTACGCCGGTCGATGATGCATCATTGCAGTGATCTACCGTGTTAAAGTGACAGGAGTTCTGCAATGGGTTTGATGATTTTGAAAATGTATTAGATATATTGTGAGTGACGCTAGCCACTAGAAAAGTTTGGCTCTTATTTTTTAAAAAATTATTAGATTCAATACAAAGCATTTCAGAGAAGTGTCCGTTTTGTGAATTAAACATATTTATGTTTTTCTTGGTACCAAAAGTTCCCTTATTCCAGCAGAGTTTTGTATTTTTTAGTTAATGACCCAATTAATCAAAAGAACGCAATAGTTTTAATTATGTTACGAAAGCTTTGTTATTGTCTGATGATAAGTGTTATCATAGTTTCAAAACCCTTTATTCTATTTTTTATCCAGTTGCTTTTATTGCAAAATTAATTATATTTATAAAAAATAACACAAAAATATTTTCCATCAAAGAATTACATTGTTTAAACCTCATGTGATCATTTATCTTCAAGATTTAAAGTATTACTGGAAAAAACATTATTTCTGTAATTTTCAAATCTGTTAATTCTTTGTCTTATTTTGTTTAAAAGAACAAAGATATTATAAAAACTTTTGATTATCATTGTTGTTTTTTTGAAATAATTTTTCATATTGCTATATTGGTCCGTACAAACTGTCTATGTCAACTATAATTAAGCATTATAAAGTTAATTTAAATTATTCGTTTTAAAAGCATTGTCTGAAACTTAATCACTCTTTTAATTTTATCAAACTCATTTTATACAAGGCAGTAAATTATAGAAAATATTTAGTCTGGGAAAGGTTACGTATTAAATCTAATAATTTTTCTGTAAATGTTAAAAAATGTTGTTAAATTGTAAGATTGTTTATTCATGTTTTTGTAAAAATCATCTTTTGGTTTGTATTCTTGTTATGTTCTTTGTTTGTTCATAATATTTCAGTTTGGCTTAAATATTGACAAGGGTTGATCGAAACGTCTACTCTATGGTCTTTTTGTACTGTTCAAAAGTTTGTTATAAGTGTCCCTTAAAAGAGTCGTTAATTCTTACGCCATTTTATGAATTGTATAGACGTTAATTGATCTTATGAGTTCATTATTTTTCTAGAAAATGTTTATTTTACTGCCGTTCTCGTTCCCCAAGTTTTGACAATAATGACAACTAGTGCATAACTTGTAAGTATCGAAATTTAAAATATAAACAGATTTGTTCAGTACAAAGGTTATAAACTCTATATATTCTACTGAAATCAATCGAATTAATTTTAATTTTTTTTTGTTTTGTACCAAACCGCTCAATGTTTAAACGGTAAGCGGTGTATATGTATTCTACGGAAATAATCGAGCTGAACTAATTCCAAATTTATACTGATGTTTTGTTTATAAAATTAAACCAATTTTAATCTCGAATAAAAATAATTATTTCTAATGATTATAGTCACATTTTTGTCATTATTATTAAAAAACTCTAATACAAAACTCATCTGCCTTAATGAAACGAATAATACGTTTGGTACAAACCCCAAGAAACAATTAAATTAAAAGAGAAAAACCTAAATGTAAACATTCTATTGGAAGGTATGGTTTCATATTCACTATGTGTTAACTGTAGGAAACATGAGATAAAGGGAACGTGGCAAAATGTGTTCAGATAAGATTTTTGAAAGCAGTGTTTTGCGATACACCATTTTGAAGCCTGCTTATAAATCCTCTACGTCAGACCTTTAGAATTTAACATGGCTCATTGTCAGAGTTGATATTTTTAAGTGATTTCCCGTCTGCTCATGACATAGTCAATGGCTTCGCAGCTAGCTAGCAGTTGTGGAATCATTTACCGACGTGAGGGAAAAGCCTTCGGGAACGAGTCCATTGTTTATTGGGAAATTCCATTTCGCAGAAACGCGGAGGCAGAGAACGTGAATCACTAAAAGGGGACCGCAAAAACGTCAAGCTGCTTGGCAAATTCTCCAAATAAGCGAGAATTATTTCCGTCATAAGTTCCAGCTTCTCATAAACGTCGTGAAGAAGAACAATGGATATGACACACTGTAATGCTTGTGCCTAGATCATACACTTTTTACTTGAAAATAATGTCACGAATTCCCTTCCGCACTTATGAAAGTACACATTTTTATCTAAAAATTATTATTTCATCTTTACTTGACGTTCTCAATTTTAAAACAAAATAAACTACTTTTATGTCTAAAATAATGATGCATTAATATATATGCCTCTTCGTTTCATATCATCAACATCGAATTTACTATTTCAGTAATGACAGTATTCTTTAAAGCGTTGATGCAAATCTGTAATATGCTCAACTTTTAGCGTTTTCTTAAAAGTGTAAATTTGATTCTTAATTAGAACACCCCCTTAACATTATCGTCTTTAATTATCGATAAAGAATGTTCACTTGAAAGAATTACTACATTTTATTATATTCACTTCGTTACCTGTACAAGCTGTAAGGGAAATCGGGGCGAAATGGGAGACTTATTGTTTAACAATTTTTGTAAAATTATGCGAAAATAAAAATGATTACATAAAAGTATAAAACATTATTTTATTCTAATATTAATATATTCTACTATTAATAAAAGCTAAAACAACATATTTATATTTTTGATGAATTTTTAAACAGAAACTTATAATTTTCCCCACCCACCGGGTGTACATACAATTAGTGCAATAAAATTAAATTAAATTTAAGAAAATTTTAACACTTTTCCTGTTTTATTTCTTATACTTATTTAGCGTACGGTTGTTTTCTTTATTAATTTTCCTTTCGCAAAACGATTTTTTTTGCAACTGTACAGTCTGTGCTAATTTTTTCCTTTTTCCGTTCCTTTTATTTCTGTATCTATTATTCTTAGGCACAGAAACCGGTAACTCATTCTTATAAATTGAGTTTGCCAGTTTTTCCTTTTATCTTGAAGAATACATAACATTTTACCTTATATATTAGTATCTCGTTCCGTCCCACATACTAGTCACAGTTTAAGGTTTTTCACTGAGCCTTAATACAATTAAATTTAAACCTTACACGTAACTTATATGCAGCTTATATAAACCTGGTTTACGAATATATACCATTGAAGATTTAAGAGCAAGGAGGTTTATGAATTACCCTCTGTCGAAATGCTGTAAAATATACAAATTTAAGACACCAAAACAATAGTACATTCTCAAAGTGGAATCAAAACTGGGTCAAGTCTTTCTTGACCAGTTGCAATGTTAGATCCCTATTTACTAACCTCCATTAAAAAGAAATAGGTTATCCCTTCTACCCCGCTAACGCGTTCCACCCCGACTTCCCCTATATAATTAAATATTTCACATTTAGGAAAAGACAAATTAAACCTATCTTCAATATTCTTTCTTTTGCCTTTTGGTCTTATTTATAGCCATGGTTTTCAGAAGATTTGAAATGCACGCAGTTGTCCAAATTTAATAACGCATTTAAACCTTACACGTAACTTATATGCATCTAAAGAAACCTGGTTAAAGCGTTAAAAGTGAGGAACACAAGCAAAATATTATCTGTACATTATCGTAAATAAATTATAATTGGAGTATTTGCTACCCCAGTTTTATACATAATTTTTCATTTCACTGGAAAACTTTCAGCGTTTTAAAAATTAAATGTATCGTAATGACGAGTACTTGACTCTAAAATTATTGTCATTCATTTAATTGATAATGGCGTTTAAAATGTTTACGAACAGAACTCATTATTGATTTTGTTATATATTAATTACTGACATTATTGGCGATGAGCATTATGTTTTCTTAGCACTTTATTGACATCAGAAGGCAACGCGCGGAAGAAGATACGGAACATACGCGTTTCAAAGACAATTGATTGGCTTATTTAAAATGTTGACAGTTAAAGAACATTTTTTAAGTTTTTTCTGGCGAGACGACGGAGCGACCAAACTACTCCAGGCTTCGAAACAGGCGTGAGTGCCTAAAATCTATGCCGAAACTAAATAATTTTGGACTTAAATTACTTTAAAGGGTTTTTTTTCTTCTGAATATTATCTTCTGTGAGTGTGGTTGATGTTCTGGAGTTGAGGGGAGAGTGCTGATAGATGACAGACGTCATATAGCTGCCTGTTTGAGACTGCATTTAGGTCGCACGCTCTAATCCTGAGTGCGACGAGGAATGGTCTGAGTTTTGGGAAGTTGGAAACCCGAAACGCAGTGCACAAGCCGGTATAATCTGCCCTTTATTTTATTATCAATTTTGAAACTCCCTCACTGATACTTAAAAGATTAATTTTATTGAAATATTTGTGATTTTGCAAAAAAAAAACAAAGAACAACTGTACATAAATATATGAGCAGTCAATTTAAACAAACTCTTCAGTTGGTGCTTTGATGAAAATTGATCTTTGAAAATGCATTAAGTACACAAGATTATAATGTATAGAGTGTAAACCCATGTACTAAACCGTGTTGAAAAATTTGTAGCTATCTGGTCATATTGTCTCTTTGAAGTATGAAAGAGATTGATGCAATCATTTAAATAGTGATGATACAATTGGTGGCTGTGTTATAGTTGCAAAATTATAACATTTACATTAAATGATTACTATCATTCATTTCCATTCCTCTGGAATACGAATGTCCTGCTGTTTTCAGTGATCATTCTATAAGTTGATGTTTTAAAACAATTTTGATAGTAAATGAAAATTAATGAAAATTGTAAATTTTGTGATTGATAATTTTGATTCCTTGTACACAAGCATTCACCCCGTTTTTAAAGCTATTTTATAATATATATGTATATATAAACTCCTACCGTAGTGTTCTTTTATTTCAACAACAATCGCTCTTTTACTGTGACATATAATACTGAATGTTTTTCATATTTTCATTGGATATATTTGTTACTCTGCAAGTTTTTTATTCCAGTTACCGCTCAAATTTCAATCACATATCTCCGGTATTATAACACCACTCATTCATGGGCTGTTTCAAAATAACAAGAGAGAGCTTCAATCAACGAGATACGCTGTCGTCAAAATGCGCCAAGAGATTAAAATTGATTTACAGTGTTTAAAAACTGCCGGGTAAGACTGAAAGGAGTTTATACAACTGGAATATAAATCGACTAATTTTGACGTTTCGCTTATATACTTACTTATGGACCAGAAGTGTTTCTAAAATAAGTATCAATACTTATTTAAAAAATAGCATTAATTTGCAGATACTTTATTCCAAATGATTACCTTACACCTGACGCTACTGCTCCGCCACTTGAAAAGCACTTTTTTTAACGGGAAACCATATTTTGTATGCCTTTCTCAAGGTAAGATGCCACCTGTGATGAAAGCCAAGTCTGCGCTTTGTTTCACATCATCATCTTAGTTCACATTTTCACAACCTTAAACTGTCTAATATCTTCATTACTATTCCATCATTCATTATTTATTTCCCATACGCACCACAAAATTGCAGATGAATCATTGCTGGTGTAACATTCTTTACATTCAGGAAACTAATCAATGATCTCACTTCACAGCCGGCGGGTTGTTCAATTGCTGTAAACATTAGGCAACACTCTAAAACAAATAAAATTTAAATTGACGATGCTACACTGTTGCGTCTTTCTTCCTAAATTGATTAAATCATTAAATAAAAGATGCAGATTTATTTGGCTAATTTTTTGGTCGGTAGTCATAGTTTTGTTTAAAATAGTGTTATCTTCTTTGGTTTACAATTCATTGTTCCGTAAAAACCTTCGTTTTTCCGGTAAATAGATCATTTATATTTACATACTCCAAAAATTTAATAAACTATGTACATAATTTATCGGAGACCCAGCCAAGTAATTTTGTGTTTCGAGAACACAGCAACTGAAATATTGTGATAAAGTATCTTCGCGATAACATTTTTTTCATGCAATCCAGTTTTCTGTAAACTTTTACAATATCATTATTATAACAAGCGCATAGATCAGGACTGCAGTAATTAATTTCAACACAAACTCCTTATTGGGCAGGAACCAAAATAAGTTGTCTTATAAATCTTTACCCTAGCAGACGCCACCTCCGCAGGACATAGGTCTCTGTCTTTCTGGAAAACAGATGGCTCACCTCCTGAGAACGGCCACGTCGCAGTCCCGGTGGTAGTTTTTCATCCCGAAACGTCAAAACATACGCTGCAGACGTATTTAATTCTTCCAAGGCTTGCACTATGATAATTAATAATTCAAATATTTATGAAATTTTGTTGATGATAGCGCAATATATATCAGCATTGTGACGCGTATAAAATTTCGTCATATATTTTGTTTTATTCAAATAAATTTATTTTACAATATTAAGAATTTTTGTACAAAATTCCGTAGAGAACTGTCCTGAGGTATTCGCAAGGCACCCTTCCGGGAACAACTCCGGAAAGACAAACAAAGATATATCATTTGTAGCCTCACAGGCTCACAGGTATTTACGGTTCGCCGAAAGAACACCAGGTTCTCCCAGGTTAGCAAGGTGGTTGACCCAAAAGATTGATAGGGTGGCCATTGCCAAATTTTGAATTTTTTGGAGAGGAAGGGTAGAGACGCCAGCACCATTGGCGGACCTGGGGAAGATAGAAATATCGGGGACACCAATCACGTTTTAGGAGAGGTGAGTTCGAGGAGGAGAGGAACTAGGACCTCGGAAAAGAGAGTTGGAGGTGAGAGTTTAACACGAGGAAACGGAAAGGACTGGCTGGCTTCGAGTCTGAGCTGAGAGGAGAGGAGAGGCGACCTAGCTGCAAGTATCACTAGGAAACTACACCAAAATAGATTCCTGCCGTTTCTATGCTGACCCGGAAGCTGCCTTTGCGTTAAATCCAGGACTTCGGGTCAACAAGGAAACTAAGAGAGGATAAATGTAAAAAAAACCAAAAGACAATAATCTATTGCTCTGATATACCTTTTAACACACAATACAGCCCTGGGTAAAAGTAGATTGAATTTACTAAAGTCTCATGCAATATTATTTCTTTGGTTAGGGATCCGCTAGGTAAGTAAGTTAATTAAATTTAAATATTGTTGAATCTTTTACTTTTTTAACAATAAAACTGTTTAAACTTCAAAGTTGAAATTTATTGGCGCCCATTTAAATACTACTTCAACTTTTTAAATATATTTATAAATTATAAAAATCACGTCACAGCATCAATAGATTTACATTGAGCATAGTGACTAATAAAACATAGTGGTAAATAAATAGTCACACGCGAATTCGCTTGAGCTTCCAGACAATTTATTCAATGTCAGAAAAATTATTTATAAAAAGATATTTTTTATAAATGTTAGGAAATAAAGCCAATAGCAAGAACAACACCGAATAATAAAGAATATAAATTCTAGCCAATTGGTCAGCAAACAATATTTATTTAATACATTTACAACGTTTCGTCCATATTTGTGAATTTAATCAGGTGAATTGGCTTAACATATTTGAAAATGTTGATAATTTTGCGTCTTAGATTTAAATTATATTAAAGGGGAGAGTAAATACCACATCACTCATACATAAAATAGAATTTTTTATTATTAATTAAAACAAAACCCACTTTCGTACACTTATATTTTCTTGTCAGAGGATTTGGACCAAGTAGTACAGAGCATTTTTAGTTGAGAAATTTGGTAATAAACTTGTGGTTGACCAGCGCCGTTTGATCCGCAGAGCCAGCAGCAGTGGGGAAGAGCGTCACATCGTCGACGTTGGCTACTCGTGCCAGAGATGATGATAATAAATCGTTCAGCAAATAAACTTAAACCCAATAATTCGCGGGCGTACCGCGTATAAGCCGCCACGCTTGGGGCTTCGGTTCTCTATAGAGTTAGAGGTTGCTCAATAGCAACACAAAACTCTCAAACTGTTATGACTACGCCACCTTTCACGACGTCCATTACCTAGTATTACTCCATCACCACCATTTCAAAAACTGTTCTCAGAACTTCGCGATCTCTAATATTTTCCTGGGTTCGCAAACTTTGTTGCAGAGCTGCTTAGCTTCTTAATCTTATCCTCAAGGAAGTATCAGTACCACTTTGAAAGGGACTGTCCTTTTCGTAATTCTCTGATCATCGCCATTGTCCACCTTTGGGGAGACGAAAATTAAAACTCCGCCCAAAGACGCGACAGAGATATAACCGTTCGATCAGACTCTTCCGTCATCACAGATGATGGAATATCAGACTAACAATATTCTTTTCAAAAATTCAAATATAAAATATCAGTGAATGTAATGCCCACATTGACAAAATACCATATACATTGCAATTGTTTATAATTTTTAATAATTCGAAGAGCCGCAGAATGTTTCAGAGTAAAAAGCTTGAACAAAATGCATAGTTTACTTATACGATAAAGACAAACTCAAGAAGTTGAATGCGAAATCTAAAGAGTTGGCATATTTGTCATTAGTACGCCCACTTATGGAATATGGTGCAGCATGCTGGGATCCGTACAGGATCGGTCAAATAGAATCCTTAGAAAGGGTACAAAGAAAGGCCGCAAAATTCGTACAAATAGGACCTGGGCATGGGAACGAAAAGGTAAAGCGACTAAGGTGGGATACGCTACAGACAAGAAGAGAAAGAGCTAGGCTACACATTTTCTACAGAGCTTTTGCAGGTCAAAAACCTTGGCAGGGAATCCGAGATAGAATGAAAGAATCGACTCGGAACGGGAGGGGTGATCACCTGTTTAAATTACAAGCAAGGAACCAAAAAACAGACGTTGGAAAATACTCATTCCTAAATAGGACAATTAATGACTGGAACAATCTGCCTGCAGGAGTGTTTGGGGAACTTCCTCTAACAAAAAGAAAATTTAGACTTAATCTAAGTTTAGTGTAGTGTAGTGCAGTGTAGTGAAGTGAAGTGATCAGTGCTGCGAAATCTCTAAAAATATACTACAGTGAAATATATTTCCAGTTTTTTTGTGGTTTTTTTTCTCAGAAAAAAACAATACTATTCTTTTTTTTAAAAAAATTCCAAATGTGATTCCACACTTATTTATTTATATTGAATATAATTATACTTTCAACTATAGGTTAAATATGGTCCTTACGACCAGTCTATTAATTATTGTTTAAGTTATATGTATCTGCCCATTTGTAGATATAATAAATACAATAACGTGGATCGGTAAGTCTAATATTGAATAGCAAATAAATTAAATTTAACAAAATAGGTATCAATAAAAATTACAAATTATGTAATGTAACGAAAAACTTTTTGTTATATTACAATTCGTGCTTTGCATCGAAACAGTATTTCTTCAAATATCACACAAGATCGCTTTTGAGAGCGATAATTCATAGGGATTTTCGTTTTCATTAATAACCCGCAAATACGACCACAGCAAGGGAGTCTCATTCCTTGTTCTAGATGTTTGACGCTTAATTACTAATTAAAGCCATAAATTTACGCTCTGCTTGAAATGTATAAACGTCACGCGTTAATTATTTTCAATTCTTAGTTTTGGGTTAGTTGTGTTAAATTATACAACAAAGCACTGTGCTTACAATTGGACAAAAATTGAACTCTAAAATACTTCCACTTAATGTATTTAAAGAAAACTGAAACCCAATAATTCGCGGACATACCGTGTATAAGCCGAAATGCTTTGGACTTCGGTTCGCTATATCAAAAAAATAAATGGAATGAGAAAATAATAAACCTAAAGTTCCGCTCTTCGATACTAATCTGACAATGTCGCATTCATTTTTCATTCGGTAATCCTGCTTTGTAGCAACAGCTTGTAAACTGAATTTTAATTTTTTAAATATTACAGACTTTAAAAAATATTTTTACGTGGGTGGGGGTCAGTAAATCTAAAGTTTAAAATTTAAATAATTGTTTCACAATTAAATAAATTTAATACTTTTTCTTCTTTGGCTCTACAGCCCACTGAGGGCCTTGGCCTACCGGGTCGGACTGTCAACTTACATGACACATTCCGAATTTGGAGTGCTACGTGGTCAGTGTATCGATTCTCAGCAGTCTTAATCCCAGTTAACGTGCCCATGACAACACAAACATCCAAGTCCATGCCTAAATTCGAACCCGAGGCCTCTAGGTTGTAAGGCAGCCACGCTAGTCACTAAGTAGAATAGGGGAAGAGAGAACAATTGGGAGGATTTTTACCAAGAGAATGGATAGATTAATAGGTTAAGTTTTGAGACATGAGGGTGTTATAAATTTAGCATTAGAGGGAAGTGTGTGGGATAAGAACAGAAGAGGAAGGCTAAGGATGCGATACGTTGAGCAGATTGGGGAGTAGTAGCTATGTATAAATTTAAAAGGCTTGCACAGGATAGGTTAGCATGGAGTGTTGCATCAGACTAGTCTAAGGACTGAATACCTCAACAACAACAACAACGTATAGCTGAGTGGAAGACCATAAGATTATTGCATTTAATTCTTACATGGCTTTGACTCTAACTTTGTTTCCTTCTCAACCTTCATCCCTGAAGTTGACACAAAGGCAGATTCCGGACGGAGCCTTCATGGAAGGTTGAACTCCGATTCCGTGTGGATGAGCTGTAACGTGCCTCGTATTTGCCTTCTAGTGAGAACTCAAGCCTAATTTTGAGGGCTAGAAACTGAACACACTCGATCTGATCGCTCCTTTGCGTGGTTATCCATCTCCGAGCAGTACTCTTCTTTATCTTGATTGGTCTCCATCATATCCCTCAGGTCTTCCCATAGGGTTGGCCTCCATACCCTTCTCCTTCAAAAATGGAAATTTTAGGAGGAGCAACCCCTAGCCGTATTTCGGGTCAACTGCCTTGCTGACCTTGGTTGACTTGCGTTTTTTGCAGAGTTGAAAAATATTTCCGGACTATTATTTCAGGAAAGAGAGGAATGAGAGGACCACCCATTGAACAAAAATATCAGTGTTGAAATTGTGACAAATGTTGAAAAGAGAATGAAATTGTGAACTGTTCGTATTTTATAAAAGTTTAGTAGAGTTAAATTCTGTAAGTGAATCTCTTTTTCGTGCTGTTCAAGATGTGATCATGAGGAATTGAAGTAAATAAAGACAAACAATCAAGAGAAATCTTTCCATGCTTGGTGTGACTTGCAACTAAGGAAACGGAATCATACTCCATGCAGAAGAAATAAAAACCCTAAGATTTACCGATGATATTGTAGTATTAGGGGAGTCAGAAGAAGACTTGAAAACCATAATAAATGGAATGAATGTAGCTCTGGAAAAGTTTATTATGAGGATTAATAGAGGAAAAGCCAAGGTAATTGAGTGTATTATGTGAAACAATGAAATAACAAAGGGTGTTAGATTGGGTTGGGATATTTTGAAGGAAGTTAAGGAATTGTATTATTTGAGAAGAGTAATAACTAGGGATGGTAGAAGTATAGTAGACATAAAGTGTAGGATAGCAGAGGCAAGTCTCGTAATAAAGAGGAATTTACTTGCGGGTAATAGAAGTGTGAATATTGGGAAATTTTGGCTGAAAATATCCGTATAGAGTGTGGCGTTATATGGGTGCGAAACGTGGACGGTAGGAGTAGTAGAAAGGAAAATAATAGAAGCCTTCGAATTTGGTGCTATAGGAGAATGCTGCAAATCAGATGGGTGGATACAATCACCAACGAGGAAGTTCTAAACAGAATATGGAAAGATCGAACAATATTAAGGACGTTAACGAAGAGAAGGGATAGATTAATATGCATTAGAGGGAAGTGTGTGGGGTAAGAACAGAGGAAAGAGACCAAGGTTGGAATTCGGTAAGAAGATTAGGGTGGATGTGGATTTTTTTGCGGAAATGAAAAGGTTTGCGCAAGATAGGTTAGCAAAGAAGATTGCATTAGACCAGTCTCAGGACTAATTCTTTGCGCTTGTATCTTCATGTCGTATACCCATAAAATTAACATTAATTTTGTGGAAGTTATTTCTTTTATGATTTGCCACTAGTTTCTGTAAAGTTAACTTGGAAACGGGGTTACTACATTATTGAGAGAATGACTGGCAGAGATATTATATATATATATATTAAAATTTCAGATTAATTTAAATTGAAAATTAATATAAATAATATTAAAACAACCCTTAAGTTAATGATATTCTTTTCTTAAATTCATAAGTATCTCAATTGAATGCAATTTTGAACATAGGATTATGAATTTGGACATTAATATTTAATTACTAAAATAACAGTAATAAAAAATGGCACACTTTTGAATTTTACCGTTTGGAAATTCTGCATTTTTTCGAAACATATTAATTTTTAACTACGACACCGCTGAAGAAAGATAAAATGGAAATTAAAAATTTTATAACTAATTTAAAAATTTCAGATGTTTAACTTGAGCCTATCTAATCAAGGGTAAAGGTCAAAGAAGAATGAGTATGTGAGATCTGTTTCTGAAATTCGCTTTAATGAATATTGTACATTTAACCGTTCTATTAATTTAAAGACTAAGGTTTTCTTGGAACTAGTGTTTAATGTTTCGTTCAATGACATCGGTTTAGTTGGCATGAAGGATAGTGCCTCGTGACATTTTCTGTTTGCTAATTGTATTCTGTACTGTTCTCCACGGCTCTTCACAACTGATTCACCCGATAGTTACGAGTACAACAGCTCTTCACGATAATTACCTTCTGATTCAGCATTGGCGCCGAGTACTCAGTAACGCTATCTCATGGCTCATTATTCGCACCAAATCAATGTTCTCCTGTAATTTAGTAAATAAATATTTTAACGATTTTGATACTAGTGCAATTATTCTTTCAATTTTTCCTAACACCTTAAGAAACCTAAGATTTATTACTATTTTCCCATGTAAACTGATACTGATGGAAATTGAGAAACAAAATAATTATTTTTAATAATGTTTAACATATCTCAATTGAGAATTACGACTGCTGAATCATACGAATAACGTTCATAATGACAATTATCGGTCAGAAATGGAACGTTAAAACTAACGCTATAAATTAATAAATATATTAATAAAAATAAATTTTAAAAAACGAAACCAGCCAAATGCATTCGACTAAAATAAACATTAGAACATATTAATAATGTCTTTTTTAATTTATGTATTTGGTTTAAGCATAATATTACTGAGAAAATTGGCTGGCCTAGTCATTCAAAAATAAAATAAATATAACTATTATTTCGCATTGGCTTATTAATTAATGTTTTGGAAAAAATTAGTTATTGAACATGTATAAGGCAATGTATGCTCATTTAGAATGACAGGCTATACATACATACATACATATATATATATATATGTTGTTGTGGTAATTAGTCCTAAAGACTGGTCTGATGCAAACCTCCATGCTAACATATTCTGGGCAAACCGTTTCATTTCTATATAGCTACCATATCCTCCATAATCTGTTTAGCGTATTCCATCCTTAGCCTCCCTCTTCTGTTCGTAATGCTAACTTCACAAAACCACCATGTCTTAAAACGTGGCCTATTAACTATCCTTTTTGTTAGTCAAAACCCTCCTATTCTGCTTATAACTTTCCGATCAGTTACCCTATCCACCCATCTTATTTTTAGAATTCTCCTGTAGAATCACTTTTTGATAGCTTCTATTCTCTTTTATATGTATGTATTAGGCAATGTATAATTTTGTTAGAATGTCAGATCACGTTAGGGTTACCCGCTTTGGTGGTCCTCCCCTATAATACCATCGAAAGGGATTAAGATGTGGAGATGTGGAAGGTAGAGCACTGTAGCCAATGTAGGCCTCGAGGCTGTAGTATGTTGGCCTAAAAGTGAAGCTGTGAAAACTCTAGTGAATCTTCATGAGGTAGGTATGGCTTTTCGGTACTATTCCCACGCCCTTCCGAACGACAGGAGAAGATGTGGTGTCGCAGCATTCCCCTCTCCGTGTCTCCACCAGTTTTAGGAGGCAGTTGTCCAACTGATCTAATGGCATCGGCGGACAACTATTACCGAATGCCCAAGGTCTTCGACCCCAGTCTCCAAAAATAGTTGAAGGTGCCTCACACGTGAGAACCTTGAAAAAACCAAAGAGTGTACGAGGCAATCCGAACGCAATTAGGTGAGCCCCGATGTCAATCTGGGGAGAAATACTGGCGTGAGAAAACTCCCACAGGCAAGTTCAAGCTCGACGCCATTCTCTAAGCTCTGGGCTTTGTATACCGTGCGTCAGTCAACTTCACTGTGACTTTTTATGTTTTTTCCTTATTAGTTCCTATATCATTCGTCCAATTGCGGTGAAATTTTGGTATTAGCGGTGTTCAGTTCAGATGAAGTTTATGCCGACATTTTGTAGATTTAGATTTCTTCCTCGCTTTCAGGTCAAAAATGGTCCATCCAAAAATATTCATAAAGTAGTGGTCGCTGATGGTTTAATCACGTGTTGACAAAAAGATTATTTTGGAAATTAGTACTGTAACAAGGTAATATAATGAACTAGTATTCCAGTAGTTAGTCGAAATTTTGCCGATATTGCAATACCTTTATTGTAAATCCACCTATCCAAAATCAAAATTATTAAAACTGCTTGTAATGACTTTCAGTGAGCTCTTAAAATGTTTCTCTCAAAATAATTTGATCATTTAGTGTACTAATTACACTATTTAAATTTGACCAAGTCAAGGCGAAAGACTTCAATTGAAGATCAGATAAGGAGAGAATGGCTAAATTTTAATCCAGAACCTCCCGCTTTCCGGGTGGGAACTCTAGCACTGAGCTAGTCCGAGCCGACGTCCCAAGAACTTAGCCTATTATTATGGGCACGCGACTAATAATATCCGTTCTTTTTTCTCTCTCACTCCAACCCCCAAGCATAATGTAAGTGCTAATACCTGGATGTGCTCACTCTTTGAATTCACCAATAATAAATAGCCAAGAATAATTCAGTTCACATTGATTCTATACACTTTCTTTTTTACATCAGATATATATATATATATAATTGAGCAAGCTGTATTTCAATAATATGTAAAACACAAATATAAAATGTTTATAGAATGTATGCACGTTTTATTTAATTTACTTTAATGAATTTATAATACTTCAGTGATATCTCTACTCAGTGCGAATCTTTGACTATAGACTTTTGTGTGTTTCGCATTCAGTATGAAAGTAAACAATGAATGTATTCTTTTTTAATTAAACATATTTATAACAAATATTATACATAATTTTATCTTTCTGCACTGTATATGAACTCTAACTATGAAAAATCTCACACTTCTCCGTCCGCGAAATGTACTTAAAAATATAAGATTCTCGGGAAACTCCAGGAGGTGTAGTGAAATTTAATTTGTCTTCTGTCGTGGAAGAAAAATGTCACAGCTGATATAGATTCCTTCAATTTTTGAAATAAATAAGTGGCCAATTAAAAATTGTTTCCATAAATTAAATGTATAGTAATTCCACTGTAGTTACCGTAGATTTTTGATATTAGGTTTCAGAAAATGTATATCTGAATCTCACATATTATTGATCCCTTGTGTACCTAAAAAAATTACTTATATATATACTGACATATTATGAGTATATTTTAACCAAATTCCAATATTTCATTGCTATGACTTTTATTCGGCTATACAAAGTCACAACGGTGGCCAGTCTTTGTTTTGTCGACCTGTTGATAACAAATGGCATCGTTTTCACGTACATCTACTCGTGATCTCGCCTGCAGCTGGTACGACGGAGAATCCTTCACTCCAGCAATCGATGTAAATAACCAAAGGGCGTTCGAGTGGCCGTGATCCCATGAATATTTCCTCACTTTGATAAATATTGTCAGTGCTGTGCAGGATTTACGTGTATCACGTGTTTCCTAGTGCCAAGAATAGAAGTTACCTCCTAGTAAACAGTGCACTCGAGACGATATTACTTAATATGAAAGTAATGACATAAAATTAATCATATTGTAATTTATTAACTAAACCGTTTTAATATAATTTATAAAACTTAACAGAAACAAAAAAACATTACTTAAATTTATTTATGTACTATTTTTTCTTATTATAAGAGTGCAAAACATTTTACGAAAGTCACTTCATATTTACAATACAATATTTAAAGCACAGTTCTTATACTTACAAAAACTTTCTGCTTGGGGTTTAATGCAGTTCACATATTTTAAAAATGTTTAAGTTTACTTCATGAAATCCACGGAAGGAATTGGCAGGCCATTAAGAAGATAATAGGGAGGCCAACGATAGAATACGCTATAGATTACGGAGGATGTGGGATGTGGTTAAGTAGAAATGAAAAGGCTTCCGCAGATTAGGTTGACATGAAATGTTGCATCAGACCAGTCTGAGGACTGATTACTGCAACAATAATTTTCAGTGATTCCAAGGATTTTGGCAGGCGGAGAAGTGTAATAGGATGTTACCGCTTCAGGAGCGTCGAAGTTTCTATCTCGACGCGACTGGCGGAAATCAGCGTATATTCTCGTTTCACTGGAGTTATTTTAAAATGAAACTATCCTCACGAAGTACCCGTACTACCTTCTCTAGCTTATCACCTTCAAATATAAACTTTTAACGTGAATGCGACTCTTTCCCTATCTGTCTATTACCTTCACGCTTATACCACGACTTTCTATCCACCAAATTCCCTTCCATCGAAGATTCCCGATGATAATAACCTACACGACAGCAACTGAGAAATTTTTCACAGAATTCCTGTATTTTGTTCTCAATTTTTTTTTCATTACACAGCATCATATTCATAAATTTATTTCATTGTTCTACACAGCTAAATTAGTTTCATCTTCCTGCCACTATTTGAAAAGCGACAACGTTTTTGTCTGTAATATGGTATAGGTTTATCAGAAATTATTACGTACTCAACCTTTCTTATGCAAAATTTATAATAATAAAGACCTTTGTTAGAGCGTCCGACAGTATGAATGTCTCAGCTATAGGAGTCCAAACTACTGGTCCTAATTTGAGAAAATTTGGCACACGTTTCCTCAGAGCCCGAAGCTGCCCATGATCTTTAACTTTTTTAAATATACAGAAGATATTTACGTGGAAAAAGTGAAAATGTCAACAAACCTCCGTCTTTGCAGTTGTTTCGGTGGTTTTTCGCCTCTAGCAAAGGCCATACTCAACGTGAAGAAATGAGTAAGGGCTTATTCTCTTTGTCTTACAGAGACGTATCAGTAGATTCCTTTATTTCCAAGGTGGACCAACCCCCCTCCTGAGCTTTAACACAATAAAAAAACTAAATTTTGGAACTACTCCAACTTAAAGCCTCTGTAGTTCGAAAACTGAGGATTTTAGAAAAACTGGTTGAGTGGAAATTCAATTTTTCTACCATTTTTGTTACATGATCATTACTTCCCAGACCACTGAAAATGGGTCAACATGACACCTCTCTGTAAAAACTACAATTTTGACGATTTTTTGGCATTTACAAAACCTAGAATTGAAAATAGCTTTATTTGACAACAGAAGTAGATATAGGCTGTTGGCAAACAAATTGAGTGTTTTCAAACCCCTCTAGGTAAAATTGATCCCTATAAATGTAATGTACCCTCAAGTACTGTAATAAACTTATCTTTAATTAAATTCCTGCTTTATCATTTACGCAAATCCGATCAACGCTGGAAACTCCAGCTTGTGTACTTAAAAATTTAACAAGGTTATTGTCCCATCTGCTGGGCAACTGATCCTATAATCATAAACCAACTCCAGCAATCACATTCTATTTAAGAGGTCAATAATAATAACATATAATTAGCTAATAAATTATGGTTGCCGCCAGGAGATAAAGGGAAATTTTAAGGGTTCACAATGACTTGTAATTAGAAAAATATGATATGAAATTATTATAAACAAAAAAATTATTGTCTACAAAAATACCATGCTACATAACTCTCAAAAAATTTAAATCTGTAACTTTGCCGATTTCAGTATTTTCTCACGTATTAGTTCAAGCTACATCCTTTACTATTGCTGAGCAACATTCTTGGACTGGTTTTATAATATTATTGGAAAGAATTTAGTTTCTTGTGGTTGATTTAATGTACCCTCTAATCATGTTTATCGTACAGGAATGTCATATTTTCCCTAGTTGCATTATTTAAAAGATTTTCTAACCGTAAAAGAGGAAACGAGTATGTGTGTATTGAATTTCCTATCAGGGAATAAAATTTATCATTTAAAAAAAATACAATTGTCTCTCATTAAAAAAATTCCAAGAGATAAACAATTAAAAATGTAGTGTAGTTTTGAAAAGAGGCCCAAAAATCTATAAGTAATAGTTTAAATTATGAAACAATGATCTGAAGAATTTAGATGAATTAAATATGCTTATAAAATTTTTATATTTAATACTTTATTTTCTCGATAAAATTTGTTCTACTACAAAATGGTATTATTTATTTCTTTGTTTCAGGTAAATACACTTATGTGTTTACGCAAGTAGATGAGGCTTCACACTGTAAGGTAAAAGAACTGATTACACTTTTCATAATTTGTTACTTCACGAATAGACTAATTCCGTTTTATTTTCCGAAACAATTAGTAAATGAAAAAAGATATATTTTAAGTGAATGACAAGTGTTCAAGTGTTAAAAATTAATAATTGCAATAATTCAGAAAATTTCACCAATCAAACATTAAATTATAAGGTACAGTCTACTATATAGAATTAAAAATAGAAATTATTTTTTTTATAATCATATCTTATCTTAAGGAATAAATAAAAACTCATGATACTTTTTCAGCAAGGGCGGGTCGATGCTGAAACGGAATAAAACAAGCTGTGTCTGAGGTGTTAACGAAATTTTGTTTTTATTTGGTAGACAAATGATTCCTTACATAATCCAGTATAAATAAATTACAATTACTCTTTACCAAAATATTTTCTGGAGTAGCGACAGAAGCTTTGGTGTTATTCAATTAATTATTGTTAGATACCGATGACCTCCCCTTTTTTAATTCATTTTCTATTAATATAATATAATATTATAATCTTTGTTTACGTCTTCCAAGTAGCACTCTGTCTAGTGATGAAAGTGGTTGTTGATACACTTTCCCGTCCTTGTTTACGGAGAGCCTGAAATACCAGAGGTTACTTGTGCTTAGTTTTTATCGGTTCCGCTAACAATTTTCTGTGCTTATTAAGTGAATGTAGAAAATTTTTGAAAATCATGAAAAAAAGCAAATATTCAATTGGTCATATTTCAATAACGAGACTCATGCTTTATAATTTACTGACAAACGTATTTCCACAATGAAAGAGAGCAGTTAATATATTTTTATTTCTCATATGTTTACATAAAATCGTTTGTGAAGACAAAGTACGGCGTTCACTTATTTCATATCGAAAGCAATTAAAGGATATCTTTCCACACTATGTATAACAGCCGCAAAAAGTTTAGTTATCTATTTAAAAATAAGTGTTTACTTTTATTAGTTTCACACTATGTATAACAACCGCAAAAAGTTTAGGTATGTATTTAAAAATAAGTGTTTCCTTTTATTACATTTAAAGTTTGGAACGACTGATTTTTGTGAATGAAGTAAAAATAATATAATAAAAAAAAATATATAATATAATATAAATAAATATAAAAAATTAATAATAATAAATATTAAAAATAATTAAAATAAAAATAAATAAATAATAATATAAAAAATATAAAAAATAATAATATATAAAAAAATAATATAAAAAATAAAAATAAATAATAAAAATAAAAAATAATATTAATAAAATATATAAATAAAATAATAAAAATTAAAATAATAAAATAAATAATAAATAAATATAATATAAAAATATAATAAATTAAAAAAAATAAATTAAAAATAAATTAATAAATATAATAAAAAAAAAATAATAAATATAAAATAAATAAAAATAAATAAATATAATAATAATATAAAATATATAAATAATAAAATAATATAAAAATAATAAATAAATAATATATAAATATAAATAATATAATAAATATAATATAAAATAAAATAATAAATATAATAAAATAAAAATATAATAATATATAAATATAATAAATAAAATAAATAATAAATATAAAATAATATAAAATAATATAATAATATAAATAATAAATAAAATAATAATAAATAATAAATAATTAATAAAATATAAAAATAATATAATAATATTAAAATAAAATAATATATAATAAATAATTATAAAATAATAATAAATAAAAATTAAATAATAAATATAATAAAATAAAAAAATATAAATAATAAAATAATAATATTATAAATAATAATATATAAAATATAAATAATAAAAATAAATATAATAATAAATTATAAATAATATAATAATATAAATAATTATAAAATATAAAATAAATAATAAATAAATAATAAATAAATTAAATATAAAATTATAAATTATAATAAAAATAATATATAATAAAATAATAATATAATAATAAAATAAATAATATAAATATAAATAAAAAAAATAATAATTAAATATAAATATATAAAATAAAATAATAAATAATTATAAAATAATAATATAATAATTATAAATAAAATAAATATAATAAATAATATATAAATAAATTAATAATAAATAATATATAATAATAATATTATAAAATTAATAAATATAAATATAAAATATTAATATAAAATAATATTAAATAATAAATAATAATAAATATTAATATTAAATAATATAAAATAATATAAATTATATAAAATAAATAATAATAAATAAATATTAAATAATAAAATATTAAATAAAATAATAAAATATTAATAAATAATAAAATAATATTAAAAAATAAATTAAATATAAATATAAAATATATAAATAATAAATATATAAATAAATAAAATAATATAATATATAAATAAATATATAATAAATATAAAATATAAATAAAAATATATAATAATAAATTATATAAATATAAAAAATAATAATAAATTAATAAATAATATAATAATATTAATAATAATAATATAAATAATATATTATAAATAAATAAAAATAATTATAATAAATAATAATAATAAAAATAAAATTATAATAATATAAATAAATATATTAATATAAAATATAAAATATAATAAATAATTAAATAATTTATAAAATATAATATAAATAATATTATAATATAAATAAAAATAAATTATAAATAAAATAATATTATATATAATATAAATAATAATATAAATAAATATATATATAATAAAATAAATAATATAAAATAATTAATAATAAATAAATATAAATTAAAATAAATAAATATATATAAAAATAATATTAAAATATAATAATAAAAAATAATATTATATATAAATATAATATAATATAAAAATAAATAAAATATAATAATAATAATATAAATAATAATATAATAAAAATAATATTATAAATATTAATAAATAATATAAATAATAATAAAATAAAAAATAATTAAATATAATATAATAATAAAATATTATAAATATATAATAAATAATTATAAAATAATATAATTAAAAATATAAATATAATAAATAAATATATAAATAATTAAATAATAAATAAAAAAATAATATAAAATAATAAATATAAAAAATATATAATTAATATAAATAATAATAAAAATTAAAATATAATAATATAATATAAAATAAAAATATAAATTATATAAATAAAAATATATAATAAATATTAAATATAATAATAAATATATAAAAATATATATAATAAATAAAATAATTATATAATAATAATAAAATTTAAAATAATATAAATAAAAATATAATAAAATTAATAAATAATAATAAATAAAAATAATATAAATAATAAATAATATAATAATATAAATAAAATAATATAATATAATAAATATAAAATATTATATTAAATTATAATAAATATATAATTAAAATATAAAATATAAATATAAAATAATAAATATAAATAATTAAAAATATAATATAATATATAATTAATATAAAAATATTAATAAATAATAAAATAATATTAATATAAATAAAATAAATATATAAAATATAATAAATATAAAATATATATAATATAAAAATTAATAATATTAATAATAAATTAAAATATAATATAATAATAAATAATATAAAAATATAATATATAAAATTAAAAATAAAATTAAATATAATAAATAAAAATATAATATAAATAATAATATAATAAAATATAAATAATTAAAATATATAAATAATAATAATTAAAAATATATATTAATAATATAATATAAATATAATAATTAATAAATATAATATAAATAATTATAATAAATATAATATTATATAATATATAAATAATAAATATTATAATAATAATAATATTAAATAATAAATTAAATATAATAATAATATAATTAAAAATATAAATATATAAATATAATATAAATTATATTATATAATAATAAAATATAATAATATAATTATAAATTAATATATAAAATTATATATTAGATAAATAATAAATATAATAAATATTAATATAATATATTAAAATAATATATAATATAATAATATAATATTATAAATAATAATATTAATAATAATATAAATATATTATATAAATAATATATAAATATATAAATATATAATAAATATAATATAAATAAAATATATTAATATAATATAATAAATATATAAATAATATAAATATATTATATTAAATATATATAAATAATATTATAATATAATATAAAATAATAATTATAATAATATAATAATTAAATTATATATTAAAAATAATAAATATAATTATAAATAATAAAATATATTATAAATATAATTATAAATATAATATTTATAATATTAATATAAAATATAATAAATATAAATAATTAAATATAAAATATAAATTAATAATAATATTAAAATATAATATAAAATTATAATATAATATAAATATAATATATAATATTATAAAATAATATTAATATAAAAATAAAAAATTATATATATATAATAATATAAATAATAATAATATAAAATTATATAAATAAATAATAATATTATAAAATAAATAATAATATTATATAAATTATAATATAATATTAAATAAAATATAATAATATTAAATAATATAAATAATATAATAAATAATAAATAATATATTAATATATATAAATAAAATATATAATAATATAAATAATAAATATATAAATAATTATATAATTAATAAATAATATAAAATAATAATATAATAAATAATATTATAATATAAAATATAATATAATAAAATTATATAATATAATATTATAAATAAATATAATAAAATATAATATAAATATAATATAAAAATTAATATATATAATAATAATATTAATATAAAATAAATAATATATATAAATTAATATAATAATAAAATAATTTATATAATATAATATTATATATTATAAAATAAATAATATAATAATATAAAATAATAAAAAATTAATATAAAATAATATTAAATATATAATAAAATAAATAATATATTAATAAATAAAATATAATAAATATAAAATAATAAATTAATAATATATAAATTATAATAATATATAAATTATAAATAAATATAAATTATATAAATAATAAATTATAATAAATATTAATATAAATATTAAATAATATAAATATAATATAATATAAATATAAATAATATAAAATTATAATATAATATTATAAATATAATAATTAAATATATAATTATATAAATAATAAATAATTAAATATATAAATATAATAAATAATATATATAAAATAATAATAATATTAAATATAATAATATATTAATATAAAATAAATTATAATAATATATAATATTAATAAATAATTATAAAATAAATAATAATAAATATAATTATAATAAATAATATAAAATATAAATATAATAAAATTATGATATAATAATATTAATAATATATAATATAAATATAAATAATTAAATAAATATAATAAAATATATTATAAATATAATAATAATATAATAAAATATATTATAATATTAATAATAATATAAAAATAATTTAATATATAAATAATAATATAAATTATATAATTATAATATTTAATAATTAAATATAAATTAATATTAATATAATATAAATAATATAATAATAAAATATAAAAATATAATAATATAAAATTAATATAATATAATATAATTATAAAATAAATATAATAATAAATAAATAAATTAAATAAATATTATAATATTATATAATAATTAAAATTAATATAAATATAATATATAAATAATAATATATTAATAAAATATAAATAATAATATAATAATATATTATAATATAATAATATAATATTAATAAATATAAATATATTAAATAATTAATATAATTGTATAATATAAATAGATTATAATAATAATATAAAATAATAATTATATAATAATAATATTAATAAATATAATATAATAATTAAATATTATAAATAATAAATATAATATATTAATAATATAAAAAATAATTATAATATAATTATAATAAATATAATAATAATAATATTAATATAATTAATAATAATATAATAAATATATAAATAATTATAATAAAAAATAATATAAATATAATAATTAATAAAATATTAATAATAATAAAATATATAAATTAATATATAAAATATAAAATATATATTATAAATAATAAATTATAAATAATATAAAATTATAAAAATAATATAATAAATATAAATTATATAATAAATATAATAAATATAATAAATAATATATAATAATATATAAATATATTAAATAATATTAAATAATATAAAAAATAATAATAAATTAATATTAAATATAAAAATAATAATATAATAAATAATTAAATAATATAAATATAAAATATAAATAATAATACATATAATATAATAATAATATAAATAATAATACATATAATAATATAATATAATAATAATATAAATAATATAAATAAATTAATATAATATTAAATAATTATAATAATAATAAATTATAAATATTAATAATATAAATATAATTATAATAGTATTAATATAATATAATATATAATTATATAATAAATATAAATAATAATATAAATAAATATAAAATAATAAATATAATAATATATAAATAATATATAATATATAAATATATAATTATAAAATATAATTATAAATATAAATATAATAATATATAATAATAAAATATAATATATATAAATAATAAAAAATTATAATAATTTATAATAAAATATTATAAATAATAAATATAAATATTATAAATATAATATAAAATTAAATATATAATAAAATTAATATAATAAATAATAATAATAATTATATAAATATTATAAATAATATAATAATATATAAAATTATAATAATAATATATAAAATAATTATAATTAATAAATATTATAAATAAATATAATTAATAAATAATAAAATATAATATAAATAAATATATAATATTATAAATAATATAAATAATTATAAAAAAATAATATTAAATAAAATAAAATATATAATATATAATTATAATTAAAAATAAAATATAAATATTATAAATAATTAAATATAAAAAAATATTATAATTAAATATTAGAAAAATAATATTTATAAATATATTATAAATATTTATATTATATATTAAAATAATCATATAAATATTATAATCCTTGTTTACGTCTTCCAAGTGAGCAACTCGTTCTAAGATGAAATGGTATGTTGAACACTTCCCGCCAGGTTTACGGAGAGCCGAAAAAACCAAGGTATGTGCTTGTTTTTATCGTTACAGCTAACAATTTCTGAGTTTATAAGTGAATGTAGAAAATTTTTGAAAATCATGAAAAAAAGCAAATATTCAATTGGTCATATTTCAATAACGAGACTCATGCTTTATAATTTACTGACAAACGTATTTCCACAATGAAAGAGAGCAGTTAATATATTTTTATTTCTCATATGTTTACATAAAATCGTTTGTGAAGACAAAGTACGGCGTTCACTTATTTCATATCGAAAGCAATTAAAGGATATCGTTCCACACTATGTATAACAGCCGCAAAAAGTTTAGTTATCTATTTAAAAATAAGTGTTTACTTTTATTAGTTTCACACTATGTATAACAACCGCAAAAAGTTTAGTTATCTATTTAAAAATAAGTGTTTCCTTTTATTACATTTAAAGTTTGGCAACGACTGATTTTTGTATTTTTTTAAAAATTTATTGATTAATAAATCTTTCCGATTCATATAAAACGCAGTAGCGAATTAGATAACGCGGATGAATTACCGTAGCTATTAAAACCTAGGTAATTTGGGCGGAAGTATGAGTGACATGTTTGTTGAGTTAAAAGGCCACTGATGTTGAAATTGCATTAAGAGTGACTTATCTATCGCTAATTGATTATTAAAACGTGGAATAACTTCCTCAAACATCGTAGATAACTTTCTGTGAAAAAATATATCGGGAAAACTTATTATTTAGTTTAGACGTAGTTTTTTCCCTTCACATTTCAGTTCCACGATGTAAAATAAATTAGTTTACTTAAAGTGAGAAACAAATTTTTTTGATATATATTAGGTCAGATTTATCTATTTTTGAAAATAATATTTATGAAATTGTTATTTCCTTATCAGTATTATTTGACGATTTTTGGGCTGTTGGCCCACGTTGTCGTTTGGCGTTCTTTTATTTGGCAAATGTGGCCCATCAGCCCAAAAATCGTCAAATAATACTGATACTAATATCATTAATATATTAATATATACTGATATTAATATTATTAATATATTTTGATATTAATAACGCCACGAAAACAATCAGTAGTGTCATGTCCTTTTTAAAAATTGTTTTAGTTTAATTACTAGCGTAAGTACCCGGCGTAGCTCGGTTTCACGTAAATAATGAAGCAGGAATGTAATTAAAGATAAGATTATTACAGTACTTGACGATAGACTAAATTCATGTTTGAACTTGTTTGCATTTATTTTTAATTGTTTAAGGGAGTCTGGAAGTCAATCAAGTAAGCTAATACCATTATAATGAGCACCCTTTTGTATTATAGTTAGAGACTTCCCTTCCTTGTGCAAATTATTTTAATTTCTTGTATCAAAGTTATACACATATGAGTTTTCTGTGGATATGTGACAAGTAACATCAGTGATTTAATAGACTGGTAAGTAAGAGTAAGTATTCCATTGAAGAGCTTCCTGAAATATGTTTTTGGTTGAACCTCACAATTATAACATTTTTCTGAAGATTAATAACTTTGTCTTTTTCTTCCTGATATGCCATATGGCATTAGCGTGAAAGTATGGTAAATAAACTAATTTTCTTATGTTGGGATAGCAACAACTTGACATAATTCTAACCCTAGTTTTCTGGAGAATATTAAAATGATTATGTAATTAAGAGTCGACAGATATGCCTAAAAATTTTGTGCATTCAATTTCACTATTTCAAAATTATTTTTTTGCTAATGTTCCCGAGTTCCATGTAGTATTGTTTGTTTGAAACTCCATGACATGAGTCTTCTCACAATTCAGTGCCAAACAGTTTACTGCAAAACAGTGAAGCAACCCGCGTTAGCATTTGTAGCATTTTACAGATTATTTTGCTTACTTTCTACGTAAATACTAGAAGTCATTTATATAGATTAAAGAAAGCAACGGACCCAAAATGGAACTCTGAGGAACCCCAGTCTTTATTTGTCCTCGGTCTGAATGAAAAATTTGTCCGGAAAATCTGTCCCTTAATGTAACTTTTTGTTTCCTAGATATGAAGAGAACCAAGTATGGGAAATTCCCGTTATTCCGTATAGTTAATTTTCTTTTCACAATAAAAAATTGTGGATGTGTCACAGAAAATTCTTTTTTTGTTTAGCACTTTAGTAACGAAATTTGTAAAGATTCAGGAGAAAGATTTTGAGAATATTAATAAGGTCTTCTAACTGCGCTCGATTACCAGAACATTTAATATTCACTGGAACACAGTTTTATTGATTTAACTGCGGTAAGATTATATTTAGATATTATTCACTCATTGAGTACATCAATTATATCCGACGTATTTTATTAACCGAAATTATAATTTATAGATAATATAAAGTGCTGGGCTTCATTTCGTGACAATTTATTCGTACCTAGTTCTGCGGACGGTTGTTTTAACTGGATACGAGCAGAGAAATGGATCCACTAACGAACTGCGCTGGTGTTTCTAGGCCGCACTGCGCCGCTATCAACTCTATTCCGGAACACATCGAAAATTTGCCGCAGGAAATGAACCACAGAGTCGCGATGAAATTATACGCGCAATTTGTTATAACGATTATTTTTATAAACAGCGGTGCCCACGGCGAGTAAGCCGGATATGTTATACCGCGGAATAGGTATTTACGCTATACAGGACATTATTGCTTAATCGATCTAGCCTATTTTTACATATAAAAATACATTGCCTTTTTACATAATCACAATATTATATTTTTAACAACAAACCAGTATTCATTAATATACTAATAATTTAAACATTGTACTAGTTCAACATACTAGTTTGATCATTAGCTGTCAGACAAGTAATTTGCATGACGATAATATTCGCACGTATTAATTGTAGGACTTACTCTTAACTTTCCATGTTGTATAAAAAACTTATAATTTTTTTTGGATGTAGCTACCTTGAAATACGCCTTAAAAATTGAATTTTCTCTCCATATTACACTTTTGTATTTCTAAAGAGTCTTTATTAAGAAATTGAGTTTATTTTCCTTTGGATGCCATAATCAAGGCGAGTTTCCTAGTAAAGGCTCTTCAATAGGCTTAACTGAGGCTTTCGAGAGATGTTATTAGGGGAAATCGCTACGTAAAAAGTAATGAATTCCCTGAATCAGCCCCGGGCAGACTAATGAAACATGGTGTTATGAAACAAATATTTATCAATGAAAATGGATGGAGCGCATATTTGTTAAGACATCTGTATTATTCTCGCATTTTCTATTCTACTACCGTCTGGTACACAAATATCGTGTGTCGAATTTGAATAACTCATTCAGCCTGAATATATTGTTAAGAATTTTTATACGACCCACATTAGAAAAATTTAAAGTTTTGAATACTAAGAATCTTTGTACTTCTAGTTTCAAAAGAAAAAGAGATTATGCCCGAATTTGGAGAATTTAATTTTAACCAATGATTTAAATATATATATATATATATATATATATATATATCAAATGATTGTGTTTTAAACAATTTCTAGTTCTTTTCACATTCTATTATTCAATTAACAACGTAATGTTCGTATCTTTATAGAGAAGATGACTATGACCCTAGGTAATTGGTTATAATTTTGTAGATTTTACCCAGAAGACGTTATGAAATACTATAAGTTGTCATTTCTACACCATGATTAATGGTAAATTAATCTCAATAATTACGTAAATTGGATTTGGGTAAATCTTTCATTAAACTTACATGCTTATTGTATATACTTAAAGAAGCCCTTTATAACTACATTAAATCGCTAAATATTATCATAACGCGTATTTGTTGTTTAATAATGACGTTTCTATTAATAAAAATGAAACTAAAAAATTATTTTTTTAAAATAACTACCTATTAAAGAAAGGATAAATTACAGTTTAACTAGTCTTATATTGATCGTTATTTTGTAACAAGAATAAAAATGCCTTTCTAACTGCCTCCAAATAAAAACTATTTATCTATTTTGATATATTTCCAGTAATATTATTGTTTGCAGTATTATATTAGTTTACTTTTATTTTATTTTTTCGAAAATTATTTCAATTACGATTATTAATGAATAAAGCGTACAATGTGCAAATATAAACCATTAAAATTCTAAAACTATCTTCTAAAGCTGTCTTTTCTTACAGTTTATGGTGTGGTATCGTTCGCAGTGTTTTTATTGCACTTTTCACACACACAGTCTTCCTCTGGTTGGTGGAATCGCTCGTTTTTACAGAACTTGTGGTGGAAACCATGTATTGCATCTCTGGATTCGTATTCTCTGTCTGCATGGCGTCGGTTGTGTAGAAGTCGTACCATATTGCGTTGACTTTTTCTAGTAGTATTTGTTGTGCGCTCACGTAGGTTTTGTTGCTTGGTAGGAGTGTCTGCATTCTCATGTCTTCTATGTCTTCGTTAAGATGTAAGCCAATCTTGATAGCGAAGTCTTCACTTTACCCAGGATTCGTTTCAAGTAGCGGGCTTTGAATTTTTCTAGTGTTAGGTAATCGTTGACTATTAGTTTGTCCCAGATTAGATGGATCCCGTAAGTCGTTATGGGCACTATGGCTGCTTTGAATAATAACATTTCTGTTTTTATGAAAAGTTTTTGGGGCTGTTGATTATTGTAGATCGCTTTTGTTGCTGCTGTTACTCTTTCTTTCACACGGGCGTGGAAAGACGTCAGGGTTATTTGGAGAGTTATTCCGAGATATTTGAATTTTGGTAATATTTCTATTGGTTTGTTTTGAAGGAAAAGTGTATCTTTAGCTGCATTTTTACCACCTCTTCTGAAAATCATCTGTTTGGTATTCCCATGATTTATTTGCAGGTCGGTTTTAGGGCCCATGAAGTGAGCCTGTCCAACACCTTTTGTAGTTCTTCTTTGTTATGGGACCCTATTGCCATGTCGACTGCGTAGAGTATAACTGTTGCTGTTAGTGTAATTAGTGTAATAAAAAAAATAAAAATGTTACTGAGTTATCCGTGCTTATCATTATGATGTCCATTTCAGTATTACTACATTTAATTTCATGTTTCATTTCTATAACATGCCACGAAAGAGCTTTGTTACGCTTCCCTCGAGGCTAATAAAATAGTGTTTAACCCGGATCTAAATCGCATGGAATTTTATTGCATCAACTGCATTTCATTTTACAATATTTCGTTACTATCTTTTATCCTTTCATTTAGACAGCAAATTGTTTACGTTTAAACGAAATAATAAAAAAATTCATCACCAACGTTTTGAAATCAATTAAACTTTTGAAATTGAGGTCATGAACGTATATTAGAATTTCGGAAATTAGTTCAACAGAAAAGTTAGAAATTTTAATAAAATAAAAATTTAGAGCACATCCAATAATAATAAAAAAAGAATCGTTCCTTTCTTAGGAATTTATTCAGTGGCCAAATTTATTATGATCATCTGACAGCGTCACAGTGTTGCCACAAGAGGGCGATACAGCTGTAAAAATGAGAAGTGAATCATCCGATTTACTGTGGTTTTTTGCGAAGAAATGAGCAAAAGACGTGATTTAACAGGGTTTCCGAAGGCGCTGGAAGCGTCGGAACCAGTATCAGTCAAATGGCTGCAATTGTGAAGCATTTTAGAGCAGTAGTTATTAATATTTACAGAGAGTAGACTGCAAAGCAGAAAACAGGGTCTCAACGTCAGGCTTGTGATGGTCACAGGCTACTCGATGCTCCAGCTGAAAAGAGACTTATCAGAGTTGCCCAGTACAACAGAAGGACGACAGATCTTCAGATAGCAGAAATTGTTTAATTTCTATAAGCAATTAAATCAATTCAATGTTTCGCTCGGGATATATTTGCTATAACTTTCTGTTCTATTATAAACTTTATTTGTAAATAATTCATATAAATTTTATAAAGTGTAATTGATGAACCAAATTTCCAATATAATTCATATTTTAAATATTTTTAAGAAGAATGCCATTTAGGAATGGGAATATCACTAAAAGTTAAGTTATTTGAAATAATTAATTATTGTTTTTTTGGTTATTAGCAAACTATTTAGTGAAATATTAATTTAATTTGATTTGGTATAAAAAGTTACTAGTTTATTTTTAATAATTGTTAGAGTAAAATCAGAAAAATTCATGGACGTTACTCATTTGAATTTATTGAAAATTAAATTTAAAATTGTAAAACATATAAAAAGTTGTCTACTTTACCTGGATAAAGAGAAAACTGCATCAACACTACACAACTTCGAAACCTTAAGCTTAAAATCCAAACTGTTGTACTGTGACAAAGCTAAATCTGGAATACTAAAGACAATAAATGTTGACATAGATTTCAGTTATTAAATTAATTAAATACTAACCCTTGAAAATAGTTGCAGAAAATGAAAATGTTTCTTGGTGTTTAGGGCGTTAAGATGGAGATAAATAATCTGAATGCTATTATGGAATATGGGCCTTATATATGCAGAAAAGGTTTTATTGAATATCAGGCTGAAATATAATAATTTTAAACAATTCGAATATTATTAAATTAATAATTTCTTTACATTTATTTATTAATGCATCATGTGCTGAGTTAAAAGACAATTCAGTCTGATAACGTCCTGCGGCCGGTCCCTAACAATCCATCTGGAAACTTTACCACATTTACCCACGCTCACAAAACCATCGATACCGCATCACGCTGGCGCCAACACAACTGGAAGCCATATTTCTGACGATGTGAACACAATATGAAATCAATCAATGCACGTTGTTTTGCTGCAAGAAAAGTTTACAACTTTCCTGTCATTTCAGATTTCTATGGCTTCGGTTTCGTGGATAAGTCGGAAATATGGGAAATACATAGGCGTACAGAAAATATGTACATTATATCTGTGTGTATAAGCAGTATCTATATATCCTACAAGCCAAAGTCCTAGTATATATATATATATTCTACGGCTTCGGCTTGTATATACACTTGTATATACAAGTCGTCCAGATTGTATATTTCTTATTAATGTTTTGCAGGCGCACTTGCAAGTTGTTTTGTTTGGCAGGAGTGTCAGTATAATTTTGTCTTCTAAACCAAACTTGACAGCGCTGTCAACAGCATGTATGGCGATTCTCCCTTTTCTGAAACCATTTTTTTTTCGAATTTGGCTTTCTACGTTTTTAGTGAGCCTGCTTTCCAATATTTACTTGAAAATTTTTAAATCTGCGTTTTTGAGGACTATGTTATGAGTCTGAATTTCTGTTTTCTCCTTTCCGTTTGAAACAGGTTTTATCGTTGATTCTCTCAGTCAATGACGCAACTGAAAGACAGTATTGACATTGCACAAAAAAACTAACTTGGTTTATAAGATTTCTTGCAATAAGTGTCACAACTATTAACCTCAAGACCAGAGTGTATCACCAGCAAGCAACTTTGAAGCCTAAATCTAAGACAAATACGACAAACCATATGCTTAGATTTTATGAAATTAGCATTCTGAACAATATAAAAATTCAGCTCAGAATTGCTGAAGACATTAATATTAATCTTAATAGAAATAACGTATTAATCAACAGAAATGATGGCTCGGAAATAGAAACACAATATGCGGAAGTCATTAATTTACTCAAACATAAATTACAGATATAAGTATAATGTCAATATGTGGTACATATCGATATGGAAGTATCGAAAAGGTTGGCAATGCTGTCTGGGGGCAAACAACCCTGCAGTCAAGGCAGTTAACATGACACTGTATGAATGCATCAAGATCTGACTATGTGAATACACATTGTTAATTAAGAGGCACTGGGTTTCTAACAAATAAAATTAAGGGTTTTTTATGCTAATTTATTATATGCATATTTGAGTTACTATTGTATGATGCTTTCAGCTAAGATGAATATGACAAATGATCTAAAGCTTCTTTAAATGTTGTAAATACAATAAAGGCATTTAATGGGACGGTTCTGGTTATTCGTCTGATTCTACTTCATCGTACAGTCTCCCGTCGCCTCAAAGGAAAACTTCCAATTGACCTCATCCTTCCCCCTGATCATTCAGGCACATCCTAACCCACTTTACCATCATGCCCGCAGACCACATCCTCAGTAATCCTCCAAAAATCAGTTCACTGCTTGTCAATCCTCACACACCCACGTCGTATGCCCCTCAGATACTCACAATTAAACCCAACCTGTTCGGCTAAAGTAGGTTAATGAAAGGGATTAACCTACCCTCATGTAACCATGTATATTATATACAATATTTTATTTTCATGTTTTTTTTTGTTTTCATATTGTATGTACTATTTTGAAATTAGCACAACTGAAAATCTGTAAAGATAATAGTTTTTATAAATTAATAAAAAAATCGTACAGTCTATTTGATCAACATGTTAGCATTATTTAAAAATCGAGCATTGGACTGCCAATATAAATCTAAAAAGTCCTGGAGAGTTCAAAATGTATTACTGGATCCGGTATGCTTTGTTCAAAAATTCCATACCGGGACCTCATTATCAACATTTTGACAAACCTTGTAGCTTCATAGGTTGCGAAAGACGTTTACGTTGACGGGAAAGCAGTCGATTTAAATTCCAGGCAAGGTTAGTTTCGGGCAACGATGCGGAAAAGCATCACGCTCGAGCACGTTAAGTGGGCCGGCTTATTTTCAGTGCGTTTTCGTTTCACGTGGGGGATTCCGAAGCTGACGCCTTTGAAGTGCGGTCGCGCGAGTTACAATGCAAGGCTCACCATGTCCACGCTCCACTCAGCCGAGGTGACGTTCAACCTCACTCTTATCCACCAGATTCTTTTTACTCTAATTTAACACAACAGCACGTGATATTCATTCAAATTAAAGACTAAATTTGGTTCACTGTTATTTTATGATTTGTGGCACACCACTTTTGCTGAGCCCACAAAAACCCACATTTACCTCTACTACAAACTTATTTATGCTTATCGTAGTCTTCAATTATTCCAAACGTAAGGACTGAGAATGAATTAACCATGCTTTTATGTTACCACTCACTCACCACGGGATCGTAATTTTTATTCCTTTATTACGTAACATGAACAGTATCTCCATTCTTTTTTCAGTCTGTTCATACCCACGTGTAATTTTTGCCTGTGCTATTAATTTTTAGTTAACTGGTGCGATCTATCAATACTGTGCAAGAAGGGTTGGGGAAATAAAATTATAAAGGGAATCAAAAGATAATGGGAAAGTTATTTACAAAAGAATTTAACTGCGAAAAACATTAATGAAGGAAATATTTATAAAATTTGAGGCTCGGCGAAATAATTAGATCTGACACAATCTCAGTATAAGAACCGTGGTCGATACCGTCCCTAGACAACAATGACTGGGAACCTGACAGCGTACCTCCTTTGTAGTGTGGCGTCGCCCATCGCTAGCTTCTCTGTAGGGCGTCTTCTTTAGCGTCGCAAGTTGCCCTCCATATACGTCGGTTCCCTTCCATCTGCTTCAGGTGCTACAAGCCGAATGATCATTCACACCTCACTGCCGTGTGCACAAGCCTCGAAATCGATCTATAATAATCTTTAAACCATGAAACGAAATTGGCTGAGAATAATCGTGTTATCTCAAATTTTGTTGTCTTCGTGGGTCCCCCTCTTCCCACGCAAGCTGTTTGTGGGAATTCCGCAGATCATATTCGTCCGTGCCCAAAAGCCATCCCAGGAGATTACTGGCGGTTCCAAGTTCCGCTATGCTGCCGCCACTTCCAACTTTCCAATCCTTGATAACTTTACAATACGAAATAATTAAATATCCACTATCGTGCTATAACTGATAAACTTATTACCTACAAATTCCAGTTAATCTTTCAAGGACCTTCGAATTTTACCAATTTAAATAACATTATTGACGCTATCGTAACTAGTTGTTGTCGTTTCAAACATTCTCCTATAGATAGGAGCATGGGAATAGAAGAAACTTATAATTCTCATCTTAACATAGCCTATGCTTCCTTAGAGAGCCTCAAAAGAAGTGACCCATAAAGTGATTAAGTTTATCATCATGATTAAAGTCTGTTAGTGTTGACATTATAAGGCCCTCAACTGACTGGCAACTTTTTAATCAAAGTGATTAAATAGTTGAATTGTTTGAGTTGCTTTCAGCGCCTCGATCGCACATCAGCAATAAAATAGTTGTTCACACTCAATTTTAAAACGAACAGATAGCATGCGTTTGTGCCTCACGTGACAGCTTAAGCAGTGCCGAAAATTCTGGTCCAGTATAAAGTTGTAGACTGACGGTGAATTTGATATATTATTTGAAATATTAAGAATGTATATTAGTATAATTTTACATTATTATAACTATATTTATGAAACCAGTCGTTTGATGACAACTCACGCAAAATCTCTTAATGAATAAAATAATATGAACGTTAAAATCTTTTTCTTCTTTAACTTCATGTCAATTTCATCCCTTTTTTCAATTGGCTGCTGGCAAAATTCGGTACATAATTTCTTTTTGAATTGTTTACAAGTTTTATATTGTATGAAGAAAGACGTTTCTCTATTTCCGAATTAAATAAGTTAATATAGGTATTTCTCTATCGACAATATGCTACTTTATTAATCATCAAATACCGTTGTGTAACCAGGCGAGATAATTGGTTCTCGTACCCTAAACTAGCTTCAGTCGGCAAAACCTTTAAGGATTTTCGTGGTCCACAGATCAGATGGACTAAATTGCCTTTATTTAACTTTAAAACAGAATTTATTTATTTCGTAGCGCTTCCATTATGGATCCCAACGCAAGCGAGCGGAATAAAAAGCTAACTATTAGCTACTTTGGTATATCACACTTAAAATTACGACAAAGGAAATGTTATCAGCAATTATTGTTATTATTATTATTATGCAAAACTTCAAATTATGTAGCACTCCATATTTCTGTTCGGAATGTCTAAATTCAATTCAAAAAGATGTTTAAACTTTTTCTCGTCTTCTCTTATTAACGCATGGCCAATCTTTTTCTTATTTCCTTAGCCAATGCACTAGATGATATATTTATTCTTCTATTGAAAGCCTCCTTTACCTTTACTTTTTTATGGCATTTCAAGTTCTTAGTCATCACACTTTTTTTCTACAAAATAATAAAATATGCTGCAAATCACGATAATGTTTGATTATGCAGATTGAGTAATAAAATTAGACAAAACGTCTCAGTTCTAACCGTAGCTTTATAATTCATGGATTATTTTCTGATTTAAATTATACTTAACTTATATAAAGTTCATAATTCAACACGATCTTCTCAAGCATTAAAAATCATAATAATAACAACTGTGATCTGTCTATGCGAGCCACATTCTCAGAATGATGTGGTTTTAGTTTCGTACATTACGCGTGTTTAAAAACACATAACAGACATTCACATTTTGTGAAATACAATGATTTAAATAACCAAACAAGAAATATATGCCTGATATGTTGGCGATGTCTTATGGCAGCCTCTACTGTTTGCAAAAAGTAATTAGCCAGAAGAATTGTCCACATCAGAAGACCTCCAATGACAAGAAGAAGATGGAGTGTTTAGCTGGCACCGGCGTAAAGGTCACAATTCAACCTAGATTCGCCTTTTTAGCATTCATATTTTGGTCAAATATAATTTAACCAGTATCGAGCGTGTCCGCTTTTGAACATTTAAGGCCCCTTTCACACTGATAAAATTTATTTCACAGCTCCTTGATGAAAAATATCACTACAGTTCAATTGCTTATTTTAAATGCCCCGTAATTTATTTATGGTCACGAAACTATTCTACAGATACGATCATTTTCTTGTAGAACTTCGGCCACCGTGGTTTGCAAGGAGATAACGCGTCTGCGATACGCGTATGAAGGATTATAACAAGCCACGGACACCAGTCGCCGATACGTCTGCGATACACATAATTTTAAAACGGTATGATTAAATATTATGTATAATATTTAAAGAATTTATTGTAATTTTAATAGTAAGACGAGAGACAGGTAAATGTAACTTTGATAATTTAGGTTGCAAATACGAATAGTAAAATAGGTAATTAATGCTGTTTCAAAAAATAATTGCAGATTATGGAGCAAGCTGAAAGATTCTGTGAATAAATAACATTTAATTGATGATTATTTCAATAAAAATCTTAAACAAAAGTCTTGAAGTGAAACAGAAGTGTATAAACAAGATATTCAAGAGTCTAGCAGTACTATTAATATGAGGCAGGCATATATGCAATTCGTTTGATCTGAAAATGGACATGTGTGGTTCATCAAATACTCGTTTAAATTGTGTTTTATCGCAAATATCCCTCACTAAATTCAACGAAATGTTGTCAGTTTCTATGAACGAGACGTAAATGAAACAGTTATTCTACTTTGTTTTCCTGTTCAATTTTATTTCGCTCCTGGCTGGTATGAAACCTTCCTTACTTTGTTTAGACCAACGGAATAGGGGGAAAACCATACGGAGTTGCTTTCCTCATTTCCTCCGTGAATGGGAGGGAAAATAAGCAAAATTATTTGAGTGTAGGAAAGGGGGGGAGGATAGAGAGTCGCTTACGTATTCTGTACGGCAGCTCGTTGGATTTTTTACCACTGTATTCTGGACATTTGCTATGAAAATAGAATTCTGTAGTATAAAGAGTGGAACTCGGCGTATGTAGATACTCAACTGACGTCATAACCTCTTACGTTTCTTGTGTTGAGAGTTTTTAGCGTAATGAGGGGAAAATCCTACTGTGAATAATATATATATATATATATATATATGGATACATTCCATAAATATTTATTTTGAAAATTACGTCATAATTGAAGAAACATTCCCGTTTCTTTGTATGATTTCGGTGGTGTATCTAGGCTCGTCTTAACCCTTATTGTTTCTATTCATTTTATTTTTTAAATAGTGTTTGATGTTGCTAGAAATATACTTTCTGTTAAGTGTCAGATTATGGAAGTAAACTCGTAATGACTGCAATTAAATTTGAGTAGTAATTCCTTCCGCTCCTTAAAATTCTTAGGGCCAAATGCGATTACCTGTTCCGTAAAGTTGATTGGAAGGGGAGTCTTAAACAGATCGTGTAACACACCCGTTCTTTTTTGCCTCAATGAAGATTTAGAAATTCTGCTGAGGTTGAGGTTAATAGTATTACTGTTCGATCGGCCGCATAAAAGTCCTTCTGGGCGTAAACTCGGTTGCCTCAGGTGCAGCCCTGGAAACGCCACGTGATAGCTCAGCTAATACATTAATATTACAAGGAAAACAATAGGTCAATCAATGATTTTTATTAAGGGTTCATATATTTCCAATAATATCTCTATAAAAATATATTGAATCAAATTGCTTATTTTTAATCAATGAAATAATAGATTTTCTGGGTGACAGGCAAAATGCTGGTGATACAATGACTGGAAACTCCGTTTTAATAGCATGAGAAGTGAATTTGAAAGGAGGATTCTGGTGACCTCGTAAATACAACAGGTAAAATTATCGACTACGGGAGTTTTTCTTTAATAATAGAGGAAAGCCAAACAGGTGTAAATTGAGAAATCATTAATAAAAAAGGCTTACAATAAATATTTATTTTTGGTGTCTAGGATTTCAGAACTGATTTTAGCTAAATTTTCGGCTCTGAATATAAGTATAACCCAGCTTTTATCTATGAGCTCCACTTTTTAGATACTAAAATTATTCCTTATATTCACTATGATCAAGTATCGCTGTTTTAAATTTGTTTTAAAATGATTGGTTCTTGTATATGTCCTATTGTTAGTCTTATCCTGTTGAACTTAAGTAATATAATATGTATAAAGTAATCGTTATTCTTCAAATTTTAATATTTTATTGCAATATGAATAAGAAAAGCTCCAAAATGACAAAAAAGCAAAATTACAGAACACAAGATAGTCCAGTCTAGTTATTTCCACGATAAACGATAGATTTGCCTATCTGGTAATTTGTAGTGACCTTCAACGCTCCTGGTAAAGTTCAGGTTAGTTTGAGAGTTCTTGCCATTAAGAATAGATCCTAGTTAGATTTCTGTTTTAAGAGTTGTATAGTAACGTAACACGTGCTGTGTTGAACAGAAATAAAAGGAGTTCAAGTAGGAAAAGCTGCGTATATTATCTTTGTGTGTTTTGCTACATATGCGGAAAATACACGCTAATAGAAAATAGAAAAAAGTTGGTGACTAGTAAAGGTAGCTTATCTTGCATACCTTGGTGATTAGAATAAATTCTGGACACGGAATGTGGTCTTGAAAGCGTGTACAGAATATTTACTACAGTGGGCCACCGGGAAAAGAATAAGTCTGAAATTTGGCGTACCAATGGTTTGGAGGAAACCCAGAAATCACTTCCATGA